>CATIWR010271063.1:0-16724 GCA_949677035.1 Omphalea diandra | reverse complement strand
ACATTTTTTGTGAATAAAAATAAAATATAATTTTTGAATAATAATAATAAATTTCTATTTTAATATTAAATATTTGATAAATGAAAAAATAAAAGAAAATTATATTTGTATGTATAAAGGTATTTTTGTCAATTATTAAATTAACCTTTCATTACAATCCAGTGCAAACAAACAAAATTACTTTCAAATCATTTCATTTCATTCCGACCATCCCAAATATAAATATAATTTAACACTCTATTTTCAAACCAAACCAATTCATTCCATTAATAACTCTTCCGATCCATTACAAACACCCCATCAAAACAGGGTGGAAGGAAACTGATTGGGGTTGGAACCACTCGACTTTGGTGAATTTTCCACAGTCAACATTCTCCATCCACTTTGCTTTGAATTTGAAAATCCTTCTGATATTCTTCGATCAGTCATAGTAGTTTAGAACTAGAGGTCTGCGTTTTAATCCTTTCAAACTTTCATGGATGACGCGGGCTTTTGGGAAAATTTTTCTGCAAGTCACTTTTGCCTGGCCTTTGTCCAATCTTTGCTAGATTCTCTGATTCCCAAGTTGTCTGTTACACTAACGTGTAACTTTCTCCTTTGCTTTCAATGTCCATGAGCTCGCGTTCCCCTTGATTAGTTCTTGATGATGTGAGTGTAACTAGTCAAGGTGTTGCTGTGATCAATTTTTTTTTTTTTTTTTTGCTGTTATGTTATTACAAGTTTTAGGAATTGTATTTTTTTCCTCAAAAGAAAAAGGAGAAAGAAATGGAAATGGAAATTTTGGACGTGGTACATTCCTTTGATTTATGTTGGGGTTCAAATTTCAGGTGAATCCGTATTGTTGCGGCAAAAGAGTAATACAGCATAGGGGCTACTCGAGAATGTTGTCGACAGCCAACCCCTTGCAACAATACTAATATCTGATCTCGTTGAGATTTTGAAGTCCAGGATCCCTTGCTGATGAGAGCTCATGCAAACCTATTCCAGATTCACAAGCTGAGAATCTAGAATTAAGCTCAATCCAAGCCCAAATTAGCAACAAAATGATTACAAGCCAATGTTTATTTTGGATCATTTCTAGTCCGAGTGGAAATGTTAACGAGAGCTTGTCTCTTAATTCCTTCTATCACTTTATCATTATAATCTGGAAAACTCATCCTAAAACATGAACCATATATAATCTGACCCTAGCAAAGCAAAGAAAAGTTGCTATTTATTTAATATCCACACCAAAATTCTTCATATTAGAATATTCTAATTACTACTTGTTTTCAAATTGCAAGTGTCAGATTCATCAATGCTAAGTAGTTTAGGAATAAGAGGTTAAACATAAATTATCTTTTTTTTAGATTACAGGTATCAGTCATCAATGCGGAGTTAAGTTGTTTAGGAACAAGAGGTTGAACATGAATTATCTTGCTAGCGTTATGAACTTGAACCATAATGCAGATCTGCATCCTTGTCAGCCCCTTTTGCTTTGCAGCATCCCTCTCTGCCCTTTGAACCTGACAAAACAAAATGATATTAAGGTGTTGCAAAGGAGTGAATAAAACAAAAGACAAGCAATTTTCACTTATTTAATGGAAATAATGAGAATCATACCAAAAGTGTTTTGCTGAATTTCATTGGTGGGAAAAATTTTTATGAAACAAAAAAGAATGAGCATCAAATGGAGATCTCAATAATTACTCATTTCCTATTCTCAAAAAAAAAAAAAAAAGTTACTCATTTCCCTGCAAAACCTATATAAGAGTCAATGAACACAAGCTCAGCTCACTTGAAAACTTATTCCAGAAACCACTCAAGCTAGCTCTGAAAAGCTTGAGTTAAGATATAGTTCTAGCTCAAACTCGTAAAACCTTGGCAAACAAACATGAAAACCCACAATTTCATCTTGGATCATTTCCAGTCCTAGCAGAAACATATACAAGAACTTCTTGAGATAGAACCTTAAGATCCCTCTAGCACCTTGGCATCTTAATCTGCAAATTTTGTTCTAAAAAATAAACCATTTGCAATTTGAATATTCCAAACCACAAATATCTCACCCTAGCTTAGGAGAAATTTTTGCCAGAATATTCCAAATACCGAAGGTTATCAAATTACAAGTATCAAGGACAAAAGAGGAGTTATGAGATGTTTAGGAACAAGAGGTAGAACTTGAATTGATCTGCAAAATGATGAGTTATGATTTTGAAATGACACCTTATTCCAAATCCTGATGTTATAATCATGTTTGGGGTAACAACTGAGAATTCTCTGACATTTTTCAATAAGCCATAAATTAAAAATATTGACTTCACTTAGAATTACTCTTTAATTGACAATTTTCCTAAGCGACGCAAAATGTTTGCCAAATTTCCATCTTTCTCCCTTTGGTTGTTGGGCAGGGGAAGATTTTGTAATAAACTAAAAGTTCAATGCTTAGGACCTAGCACTATATTCTAAATCATGCCACTAAACTAAAATGCATCCACAGTTGTCAACTGACTCTAAACTTACTCTAGATTATGCTCCCTATAGGATGAAATGAACCAAATCGGAAAGATATTTTGCAATCAAGAAAAGAACATAGGCTATCTCGTGCAAATCTAAGATGTGAATCAGCACATAGCAACAAAAGTATCCTTGGACATAAATTTACTACAGAATCCTAGCATTCATATAATCCATTCAATTCAATCATTAGGCACACAATGAAGTGCCAAGAGCAAAAAATGGGCCCATTTAAAGTATTCCTTCCTTTTCAGCATCAACTGAAAACACATAGCTCTTACCCTTTCATTCTCTATCACTGACACACGGATCATATTAGAGGGGAACTACTTCGGCATGTCCTATACAACGGCAAGAAGTCAAATTTTCTAGAAAATTAATCAACAACAGTTAAGAGATATCTCATAAACAATGATAACATATTATACCAATTCTCCAACTAACACGATATTCTCCCTACGAATTATATAAAGGCCTAATGGAATGTCAAAATAGAGACTTCCAACCATAACTTGCCCATGTGCAACTTCAAGAACAACATTGCCTGTGCATAGAAAAGAATTTCAATAATCTTCAAAAGAAGAAGAAGAAAAATAAGAGTAAAAAGGAGGATAGTATACTGCTTGAAATGAAGTTACTACCGTACTGGTCAAAACTTCTTACTATCCCCAAAAGTTTTCAATCATCTTGCCATAAAACAATAACCTTTTCTACAAAAGGGAAACAACTTGGATCAAAAGTCTAGAAATAAAGGGACTGCAAGCAATGCTCGGTGGCGTCGTAAAAACCTCACATATCAACAATAATTTTAAAAAGAAATTGAACTCTTTAATCATTTTAAAAGCCAACAACAATAGGTTCTTTCATAAAGATGGAGAACAACCATCAAAATAAGTAGCCCCAGAGCCAGAACAAGGCTTGGCCATTTAGATGCCTAAGGTCATCCTTCTATTTAGTTTATCATAAAGACATAGGGACCTACTATCTTTAAGAAAGACTATTACTAGACATCGACCTCCGCTCTCAAAAATCATTAAGCTCAATCCCAATAGCATTGATGATGAAGTATACCAACACTGCTATATCACATCAAAATCATCAATAATTATTAGATATTGACAACCAAATGTAAATCCATCATATCAGATGGGATAAATCAATATGGCATCAAGAAAAGAAAAGTGCATAATGAAGGGCAATAATTGGATTATATTATACAATTGGCAATATAAAAGACCAAGTAAATAGATGCATAAAGGAAACACTTTAATTTCTAAATCATATAGTAACACCAAAAGCACAAAGTTGCCACTAAAACCCATTATCTATTATCCATAAAGAAATTAATGAAATAATACGAATTTCAATCTTCAATACATGCATAGAGAGAGAGAGAGAGAGAGAGATTACTGTCAAGATAGCAAGCAATTGAAGCCAAGCGCAAATAATTTGGGCCAGCGCATGTCAAGCTCACTTCTGTGGAAGAAAAATTAAGCTCTTTTTCCAGTTCAACCTTTATCAACTGCTGAAGCTCCGATAATTGATCAAACTTTAATACATGAAGAATATTTTAAAAAAAATTAATAGATTTTTCAGAGCAGAGTTAACCATTAAAGATGGTTAAAGAAATTAGAAAAAAGGTCTGAACCTTTGTCACCATTTCCTTTTGAAGAGCTTCGAATCTATCTTTATCTTCCTTGGACTGTTTCAACATTTCAACATGATACAAAGATGCAAAAGTATAAAAATGAACCAGCAGTAGCAAAGTGGATGTACCTCAGCAAAAACAAACAAATCAACCTCCTCCATAAGTCGATCAAACAATAATTAATTATCATTAATTATGGTTAGAGTATAATACTTTTACATGAAAAAAAGGAACAAGAATGAATGAGTGGATGTACCTCAACAAAGTTACCTTACTATTCAACTCTTCAGTGGCAGGAAGCAATTAAAAACTGGTCATCAATTCGTGTTTCTAAATAGGAAACGACCACATATGTTAATATATAAATCAAACTCAATAAAGTTAATTTCAATAAGCATAGATCTTACTTCAATGTTCATACTAGAGGATTCCAAAATCAAGATATAAAGCAAAAAATCGAAATGAAAGTTCTGTCTCATCTAATATAACGCTGAAAGCCAAGAAACAAAAAGTCATTATTAAGCGTTTTGCAGGCAATGAATTTGGCTTACTTGATATTGCCTTCACATGTACCCATCCACACATCATCCTACAAAAGAAATAAGAACAAAGAAAAAAAAAACAAAGCAAACGCAGAATTATGTTTTAATCCCCATTTTGAGAGGGAGTGGAAAAGGATAACTAAATAAATTCAATTAGCGAAAATTAAGACAAAGTCAATACTATAAAAATACCTGAACCAACAAACAGATTTTAGAGGATTGATACATATGGCAGAAATTACCGGTGAAACCTCATCTAAAGAACCAGCTGTAGTTGTAAGCTTTTCATCCACTTCCTCGAGATATACCTTGGATGCATCTAAAATTGAAAAGATAATAAAAAAAATTTAATCGTAGTTAGAAAACTTACTACCTCTGTAAACTTGCCTTGCTTCTCCATGTTATCCTTCGGAGTAGGATTTTTAGCAACATCTCATTTAGAGGCAATAGGATCAATATCAAACGCAATATTACCCTGCAATAAGATCAATATCATACAGCATAGGACAGTTAGAATTTACATAAACAGCAAAAGATAGTTAGAATTTGTTAAAACATGTCATGCTTTCATGTGTTAATTTCCTGTTTATCATTAGTTTATAATAATTAAAATAGACGATAGTTAAAAAAAAAAAAAAAATTGCGTGTTGTATTGATGCAAGCTTTTCATCTACTGCCTCTGTAAACTAGCTACCATCTCCTATAGAGGCAATAGGATCAATACAAACGCATTATTAGCTTGTAGGAAGATCAATATCAAACAACATAGGATAGTTAGAGAGCATAAATGGCGTAGGATAGCTAGAATTTGTCACAAAATCTTTTGCTGAAACATCTGATGCTTGGATGGCCATATGAATTGCATCTAACTTATGTTGTATCATAGATTAAATCATGATATAATTTGTTAGTCACGTGCCCTAAGCCAATATTTTCTCAATAATGTCATAGTCACTTTTTATTAAATATCTCTTTTATTTGTGGTTAAATGATAAATTTCATAAATAGTTAATTCTAATTAATGTCATCAAGTATAACAAAATCTGAAGGTACGAGAAAAATAAATGATAAGAAGGATAAAAAGAGTGTAGAGAAACACATAAATCTAAAAGCAACAAATAACAAAGTAAAACAATGATATCTTATACTATGCAAGTCTATAAGACTCGAACTTGACTCTGATATCAACTTTGTCACAATCCAAATTAGAACCATGACTAGCGCATAAATTAATGTTACTTTAATTTATGCGATGCAATACATAAAATATACTTCTAAAAAAAGAAAGAAAATAATCAATGATTATTAACTTGAATAACATAATCTTTAAATATCCAAAAATAAATCTCAACAAATAATAATAAAATAAAAGAATCTCAAAAATAAACTACAAAATCTCTACATATTAGAATCAAATAAATCATTCAAACAATAAAAGTTAGCTTGAAAAAAATGAAATTCTAGCATACCCAACGAATATCAAAAATGGATAAAATCAATTTTCTAAAGAAAAGCATACCAAAGTTTGGATCAGTTATAAATATTTAATGATTTGGAAAAAAAATAGAGCAAACGTGGGTTGAGCTAATACTCAATAAATGATAATTATAGCACACAATATAGGAACAGACAAATACTTGAATAATTTCTCAAAAATTTTATATTGCTAAACATGTTAATACAATAAATAATTAAAAATTAATTTAAACAATCAAACTAATAGAGGTTTCAAATCAATATTAAATTCATTTAAACTAGTAAAATATTTCAAATCAATTCCTTCAGTATAGTACTCCAGATTAATGATAGTCCACATCACCAAAGGTCTAAATAGTAAACGCGCTACCAGATAAACAGATACATATCACATTCTCCATAAATATCAATACATAATTTTAATGCAATACTTAATGAATTATGATACATGACAACAAATAATGCAATTTTATTGTCGTGATGGTCCACATGGCGAAACCTATATATATATATATGAGTACTAAATACTGGTTAGAAATTCAAACTCATTCAAACAATCATCATATTATAAATCAAGATTCAAATAATAGAATTTCAGGTATTATAATTAATATTATAAATAACAATACTCAAAATAGGATATTAACAATCCAAAGTCTAAATACCCCAAAATTTACAATTTAAATCAAAAATATCCCAAGTATTCATTTTCATAAAAATCAAACTATAAGTTCAAAATATCAGATGAAATTTCAAACAATTTAAAGGCCTATTTTCGAAAGCCTATAAGCTCTAAATACATAAAATATTTGATAAACACATTATCCAATAATTCATAAATATATTTTAAAAAGATATAAGATCAATTTGTTAAAGGTTAATATTAAGAAACAATTTATGAAATACATTTAAAAAGTTACTATCAAATCTATAAACATTTTCATACTAAGAAATTTTAAAAAGACAGATAAAACATATATCATGTACTATCATTACCATTCACTTAAATTCCAGTGTAAACTAAGTCCAGGTAATATAGAATTTGAGCTAAATCCAAATACAAAAGAGATAATTTCAGTTGACACAAAGAATATCCAAATTTCATATACAATTTTAAGATAGATAATAGTCTCAATAGAGTTAACTCATAAGAAGTCAAGAAATTTAATACAATAATTATATGAAAATTGTCACAAAGATAGATATTGAGAGACCCAAATTTTTCTATATAAATTATTAAAATAATTAAATTAATGATTCAAATCACAAATTGTATTATGAATTTATAAATTTCAAAGATTATTTGAAATGAGAGTTAAAACACATAATTTAGTATATTAGGATAAACTTTAGGATAATAACATTAAAAGTTTATTACCATATCATATCAATAAATAAAATGTGTAAAGCTTACTTTCATAAAATTTATAAAAAGAATCAATGGCATTAAGAGTAAATTAATTTAGCATTAATTTATAAAAACACTAAATCCTAAACTAATAATAATAATAATAATAATAATAATAATAATAATAATAATAATAATAATAATAATAATAATAATAATGCTCACATAAACATATATTAAGTAAATTGATGGCACTCAATTTAATTTCATCAATATATATATGGCAAAAGTAATCAATCAGTAATTAGATCAAGGCTAATTTAATTTAAATGGTAAATATATATTTAGAAAATCAGTAATTATAAAATAAAATTTATATAGTTACATGGATACAGGAGTAATGCAAGCATCAGTGAAGAATCGCTCCTGGTATCTTGATATGCAAAGGTATTTAGAAAGTGGTGAATACTCTGAAGAGGTTGAGAAAAGGATAAAGAGGTGATCCAAAGGTTGTATTCACAATTTATGATCTAGATGGGGTAATGTACAAAAAGATGCTCAATGCGGTCCATTTTGTGGTGCTTGGCTGAGGAAGAGTCATATAAAGTCATGAAGGAAATGCATGTATGAGTTTGTGGTCCTCACGTGAACGGGAAAATGTTGGCGAAGAAAATTTTGAGACTGCGATATTACTGGACTACTATGGCGCATGACTATATTTAGAAGATTTAGAATTGTCACGAAAGTCAAGTTCATATTAGCCTCAGTCACTTGCTACTAAATGAGTTACAAAATTTAACCTCACATTGGTTATTTGTAGCAAGGGGCATTGATGTGATTGGAGAAATCAAGTTAGCTTCTACAAGGGGATATAGATATATTGTAGTGGCAGTGAATTACTTCTCAAAGTGGGTAAAGGCTGAAGCCTTTGGTAAGCTAAAGGCAAAACAGATGGCATGATTCATTAAGAAAAACCTTATCTGCGACTATGGTGTGTCGCGCCATATTGTTATAGATAATGGTGTCTATTTCTAAACAGAGATCAAGGTTGTTAGAAAAATATGAGATGGTCCATAATAAGTCATCTCCTTATAGACCATAAGCTAACAGAGGAGTTAAAGCAATAAATAAGAATATCAAAAAAAATCTTTGCCAAGATGGTAGAGACATGTAAATATTAGTATGAGAAATTACCTTTCGCTTTGTGAGGTTATTGAACTATAGCAAAGACATCAATCGGGATAACACTGTACTATTTGGAGTATGGGATGGAGTAAATTAGAAGAGAAGTCCTGCTAATTGAGTTAGAAAAACTTATCTGCCTCTATAGTGTGTCGCACCATATTGTTACAAATAATGGTGTCCATTTCCAAGTAGAGGTTAAGGTTATGTTGGCAAAATATGGATGGTTCACCATAAGTCATCACCTTACAAACCATAGGCTAACAGAGTAGTGGAAGTAATAAATAAGAATGTCAAAAACATTCTAACTAAGATGGTGGAGGCGTGTAAAGAAGGTTTAAGAAATTACTTTTCGCCTTGTGGGTTTATAAACTACAATAAGTAAGTCGACCAAGATGACACCGTACTCGTTAGTGTATAAGATGGAGGTAGTCCTGCCAATTGAATTAGAAGTGAAGTCTTTACAAGTATTGGTTGAATCTGACATTCCCGAGTACTAATGGATAACAAGTAGATTTGAATAACTGACTCTACTAGACGATAAGTGATTAAAGGCTCTATATCACATCTAGTTATATGAAGCCAGAAGAACCCACTCATTTAACAAGAAGGTTAAACCAAGCATGATAAGGGTTGGTGATCTAATGTTAAAGGCAATCCAGCTGTAAATTTAGGATCCTTGAGGAAAGTTCAAGCGAAACTGGAAAGGTCTCTACGTGGTTAAACAAATATACTTGTGACATGGTGAAGTTAGCAAATATGGATGAGAATTAATTCACTGAGCCGATAAGCTTAGATAGGCTGAAGAGGTATTTCATGGGAGATGCGAGAAAAGTGAAATTAGCTTACTAAGTCGAAAACCCAAAATGGCAGCTTAGGCAAAAGTTGGGCCTAATAATAGAAAAACAAAACAAAAATAAGAAAGAAGAACAAAATCCGGAAGGGTGACTTAGGCAAAAGTTAGAGCATAAAATTGAATAGAGTAAAAGCTGAAGGAGTGCGACTGACCACTGGGGGACCATTGACAAGAATAGTCGATGACCAAGAAGACAAGGATGGATGCGCAAAAGATTAGTGAAATAAAGGCGTAGGGAAAAACAGTGGGATGGTCTGATGTGCCAATGTTAAAACTAGAAATCATGCATTTAATTAATGTCTGAATATGAAAATGTAAATGATTCATTCCAAGCATAATATCAAATGGAAATATGTTTGCATAATTAGAGTGAAAATCAATTATGCATGTCCTTGAACTAGAAGTAAATATAAAATATTTATTTTATGAAAGATCATTGTCTACAATTTGTTAACATGATGCATGTAGCTTTAAAGGTCATACAACAATGCCATGTAGTTCGAATTAACATCAGTTTATGAATCTTGGTTAGTGTAGAAGTCGTAGATGTGATGACTGGTCCAAATAGTCTCAACTTCGTCTAGGAAACGCTGAGTCAGAGGGCCCTCGATGAACGAAGAGAGGAACTGCACCTCAAAATAAGGAGCACTAAACTGGCGATGCGCACGAGCTGGATCATAAAATGTGCTTAAAGTTAGGACAGGAAGGATGACACAATCCTCATATGTCCTCAAGGTAATGCACGATAGATCATATAGCTCCAATGGTTATCGGTGATAGTGATACAGGACATCCACTCATTCCATTTGGCCTTAATAGTAGTCGACCTCGTTAGGTGACGATTTGAATGATGTTGCAGGTAATAAAGCCTAGCATCCATGGTCAGGGTAGCTAACAATCCTAACCTTTCTTTCAGTCACATCTAAAAAAAAAAAAAAGAAAGAAGATAAAAAGAACAAAATATGCACATTAGGTTGAAAACCTAAAAGGGCGGCCAAAGAAAAAATGAGCAGCTCGCTAGATTTAAAACCTATAAGGGCGATCCAGGCAAAAGTTAGGGTAATAAAAAGAGGAAAAAAGAAAAAAAAGGAAGAAAAAATAAGAAAACTCAAAGATTACAAGAAATGATATTGCAAAGAGAACTCTTACCTGAAGTCACAGTGGGCTCCTCGTAAAAGAATCGTTAACATTGAGGGCAGTCTCATAATGGTCTCGCCTAAGATCATTGGTATAGGGGGTCCTCTTTGACTTAGCTCTCTCCATAAGTGGCAAGATCTGTAAATTAATCTCTCCATCATCCTTCCACAACAAATACTAACCCATCAAAATGGTGGCTGCAATACAGGCCTAAGCCACCCTGAGCATGGCTCCTAGAAGGGAAAAAGTGATGAAATGAGCCATAAGGATTTTCTCATTACCTAACATGTACTTGGGTACCTCTTCAAACTGCATGTCAAACAATTCCATCATCTTTCAAACATATGGGTAATCTAGGTGGGGTAATGCAATCTAGTCTACAGTCATGATGCGATAATCAAGAATGGCACAGTTAGACTAGGATGGTTAATCCTAAGTCTTAAACCTCTGATCTTGACAAAGTAGATTGATCAATTCTAATGTTTCCATTAAGTGTTGTTTTGCAGAATTAAGTTAGATTTTCAAATGGAAGTTAGATGGAGTTCATAATCTTTAAGAAGACAAAGTTTATCCAAATTCATGATCAACAACTTTTAATTCACGATCGCAACTTAGCTTAAAAACAGGGTGAAACTAGGCCAGATGAATTCGCGGGCATCATCGCTGCCACGACTCATCCAAAGATGGGAGTGTCAAAGTCACAGATGAATTCGCAGTCTCTATTGCGTCTTGATCGTGATAACAAATTTCATAGTGATTGAAGAGGGAACAAAGTCTACAACCACAACATGCCAAGTGTCTTATGTATCCGTTGAAAAACAAAATTCGCAAGAGCAACATTGTAGGTAGCGACTGTGATTCATGAAGATGAAAATTCTCCTTCAAATAGAAGAATTTGCATCCTAAGTCATGCCCTGTACAAAGTTTGATCACAATCATGAAGTTTGTAGGCAATTAGAAAGCAATGACTATATTTTCCTGATGGACCAAAGAGGAGCTGACACGTGGACTAGCCGTTAGATGCAAACGGGTATTTTGCTGCAATTATTGGCTCCCATATGGAAATTGGAATATTGCGACCACGAATCTTCAGTAGCTACCATGACTCTCGCCTATCATGCAATTAATGCAGAATCTATCTAGCATGTCTTAGAGATTTAATGAGTTTCATATTGTAACGTCTCTTTAGTGGGTATGAGCTATAAAAACTACACTAAACATATGTAAATGCAAGATAATTCATTAGGTTGTAATAAAAATCTTGCAAATTTGCTACTTATTCTTTCAATTCTTCTTTATGCTTTAAGTGATTGTTTGGTGTGAGCACTAAACACGAATTGTAATAGGTTTTAGTGTGAGCTTGTAAAAATACTTGAGAAAAGTTTTAGTGTAAGCCTGTGAAAACACTTAAGAGAGGTTTTAGTGTAAGCCTTAGAAAACACTTGTAAGAGAGGTTGTGTGAGCCTTGAAAACATAAACTGTAAAAGTTAGATGTGAGCTTGGAAACACCATTTTGAGAGAGTGAAACATCCAATTGCAGAGAATTGGGGAGTACACGTAGAGTTGATTAATACTTGAACCACTAAAAATCCTTGTGTCTCTTTTCTACTATTTCTTTATCCCTCACTTTATTTTTTTTTAAACACCAATTCAACCCCCCCTTCTTGGAGCCTAGGGCCAACAAGTGGTATCAGAGCCAAGTCTCACAAACAAACCTTAATTGGGTGAGCAAAGTTCATGGCACGAGAGGGAATTTACTCACATTTCAAGCATGATACACTAATTGTACAAATTTATGTTGATGATATCATTTTTGGTGCTACTAATGAGTCCCTTTGTAAGTATTTTGTTAAGTGTATAACTAGAGAATTCAAAATGAGTATGAAAAGAGAGCTCAAATTCTTTCTCAATCTACATATCAAGCAAGCCAAAAAAGGGATCTTCATCAACCAAGTCAAATACACAAGGGAGATACTCAAGAAGTTTGGCATGGATGGTTGCAAAGTAGCCAAAACCCCCATGAATGGTACCATCAAGCTAGACAAAGATGAATCAGGTAAGACGGTAGATGAAAAGAAATATCGAGATATGATCGGTTCTCTACTTTATCTTATTGCTTCTAGGCTAGATATCATATTTAGTGTATGTATGTGTGCTAGGTTCCAATCCTCTCCTAAAGAGTCTCATTTAAATGTTGTTAAGAGAATTTTTAAGTATTTGCATGACACAATTCACTTAGGGTAATGGTATCCTAAGGATTCATCCTTTAGTCTCATAAGATATTTAGATACGGATTATGCGAGTAGTTTATTAGATAGAAAAAGAACTTCTAAGACTTGCCAATTTATAAAATAATGTCTAGTATCTTAGTTTAGCAAAAAGCAAGTGTCGGTTGCCTTATCCACTGCAGAAGACGAGTATGTTGTGACGAGTTGTTGTTGCACCTAAGTCCTTTGGATGAAATAACAATTGAAGGATTTTTAGCAAAGTGATTGATCACATTCCTATTAAATGTGATAATAGTAGTGCTATTAATCTTTCTAACAATCTCATCCAACACTCTAAGAGAAAAAATATAGATATTAGATACCGTTTCCTTAGAGATAGCGTGCAAAAGGGTGATATTGTGTTATAATTTATTGATACAAATCATCATCTTGCGGATATTTTCACTAAACCTTTAAATGAAGAAAGGTTGAACTTCATTAAAAGAGAATTGGGAATGTTTGTCCTAAAGTGAAATATTTGATCTTATGTATGATTGTTATGTGTGTTGATTGTTATTTATTAATTTGTGACAATTATATGTGTGATTATTGAATTTAATGTGTTAATTGAGATGTTTTAATTTTAAGTTGTAATTGTGGATAACATTTTTTTCAAAACTTATTTTTCCATACTTATCCTTGCTAACTCATAATTCGCAATCATTATCTTTTATTCACGGTCGTAAATTACAATCTCAAGTCACCCGGCTGTCAAACATCAAATCGCGGTCACGAAAATCAAGCTCCACCATGAACTTTGGTCAAGAATTCAAATTTTTTACCGTTTTAGTGCGTATTCCCGAGGAAAATTTGTCCGTTACTCACATTTTTCGAAAATCGCGGTCATGATCCATGAATTCGCGAACGTGAATTTGAGTAACTATTAAGCCATTAAATGATTTAACTACCAACCATTTCTAACTCTTCATAAATCCAATTCTAGCCATTTACACACCCCTTCAATAGCTATATAAACCCCCTAAATAGTGATTCTCATCACTTCATTCTACTCCAAAACTATTATCCTTCTAATACTCTCTAAATTCTCAAATTCTCTTCATCTTCTGCAATGGCTCCTAAGAAGATTTCAAGAGCAGAAAAGGGCAAGGTTGTGGCTCAGCTATTTGTACCCCTTGCACTCTACCTAATGAAGGGCATCACAAAGGAGGAAAAAGAACGCTATAAGATAAATTCTTCAAAGATCATTCTCCCCAACAAAATACCTTCTACATTTCTGTTGGAGACTCTATGCATCAATGTTGAGATTCGTGCATTCCTTTCAAGCTTAGGCTGGAATGAGTTCATCTTTCGGGATCAACCCGATTACAAGGAAGTTGTTAGGGAATGCTTGTGCATGGTTCAATTAAGTCACAAAGTAGATTCTAAAGCAGGGCAATACAAGTTAGTTTTTCGGGCATTTGGTGATCCATTTTTCATTATCTTTGAACAACTTTCCTTCCTTTTCAACCTTCAAGTCGGAGAAACATTCCTTTTATTATCTTCACTCTTGATGTCATATATTCCGAATTCTGGTAAAAAATTTCCATTGAAACCAAGCACGACCCGAAAACCTCTCTAGACAAATACATAAAAAGCCTACCTCTTTGGATACTCCATCGTATCATCACCTTTTTCGTAAATGCTAGAGGTGATGGTAATAAGGAAGTATCACAAAAGGACTTCACATTTCTTTTCTGCCTTGTCAAAAACAAACTTATTCAGACCGATAGGTATCTTGTGGATCAATTGATCCATATGAGCACCAAACCCAAAAACCAATTCCTTCTGCCTTCACACATAACAGTGATCTATCGCTTCGTAGGGTCACTTGATGAGGAAAATGGAAAATTCCTCACCAAAAAACTCCTCCCTTCTCAAAACTTTCTTGACCTCACCTACCTCATCAACGCCAAAGCCATACACTCGGACATATATGCCTATGTCCTGGGTGCTTTTGGGGCTAAGAAAATGGAAACCTCCCAAACCTCCAAAAGGAAGAGGCTCATCATAGAAGAAGGAGTCCTACTAGTCCCCCCTGCTCAACCAAAACCCAAATCCAAGTTGTCTTTTGCCACCATTAACCAAAAATTAGACAAGATGATGAGAATGATGAAGAGGCGATTCCTATTTCTCTCACATCTTCATAGTGACATAGTGGGTTTGCAAGAAAAGTTGGGTGTTCCTCCTTGCCATCTTTCAGACTTTATTGAATTAGAAGATACTTAAGAAGAAGAAAGCAATGAAGAAGTTGAGGTTAAAAATGAAGCAGAAGGTGATAACAATGAAGAGGAAGAAGGAACTTCTAGAGATGATGATGACTCTCTAACATTCTAGAATATGAATTCTTTGTACTTTCTTTTTGTTTTTAAATGAAAACCTTGTGATCCTACAGTTTGTTTATGATTAAATTAGAAATGTTTCTTTGAAATTGCCTGTCTTATGTGATTGATGGAATTTACTCTTATGATTGCATTTTGATTAATTTTTTGCTCCTTATAAACACTTATCTATTTGTTATGCATGTGTTCTTTTCCCTTATGCACCCTTTTTTGATCTTGCCAAATGGGGAGAGATAGAAACAAAAGGGAGATAGTATAACTTGCAAATAATAGCATAAGTTAAGGAAAGGATTTTTTTTAGAAATTTCACCTTGATTGATTGAATGTCATACTTAGGAAATTTCACAGTTGATCTATGTCTAGAAATCTGTAAGTATTCATTGAATCATATTACCACTCCAACTTCACATTCATGTTATTATTTTCCCTTAGGATCAATCTAAGTTGTCAAAATCAAAAAGGGAGAGATTGCTGGACTAAGATGGTTAATCCTAAGACTTGGACTTCTTTTGATCTTGACAAAGGAGATTGATCAATTCTAATATTTCCATTAAGTGTTATTTTGCAGAATTAAGTTAGATTTTCAAGTAGAAGTTGGATGAAGTTCATAATCTTCAAGAAGGCAAAGTTCTTCCAAATTTGTGGCCGGCAACTTTTAATTCGCGACCTCGACTTTGCTCAATAGTAGGGTGAAACTAGGCCAGACGAATTCGTGGGCATCATCATTATCGTGACTCATCCAAAGATGGGAGTGTCAAAGTCACAGACAAATTCACAATCTCTATCGCGTCTTGGTCGAGATCGCAAATTTCATAATGATTGAAGAGGGAACCAAGTCCACAACCACAATGTGCTAAGTGTCCTAGGTATCCGTTGAAAAATAAAATTCGCGAGGGCGACATTTCAGGTAGCAACCGCGATTCATGAAGATTAAAATTCTCCTTCAAACAGAGGAATTCACGTCCTAAGTCAAGCCTTGTACAAAGGCTAATCGCGACCATGAAGTTTGTAGGCAGTTAGAAAGCAACGACTATTTTTTCTAATGGACCAATTAGGAGCTAACACGTGGACTAACCGTTAGACACAACAACCACATTTTTTGGCTTCCGTATGGAAATTGGAATGTAGCGAATGCGAATCTTCAATAGCGACCGCGCCTCCCACCTCTCATGCAATTAATGCAGAATCTGTCTAACATGTCTTGGAGATTTAATGAGCTTCATAGTGTAACATCTCTTTGGTGGGTATGAGCTATAAATACTCCACCAAACATATGTAAATGCAAGAAAATTCATTAACTTGTAATAAAACTCTAACAAATTTGCTACTCATTCTTTCAATTCTTCTTTATGCTTTAAGTGATTGTTTGGTATGAGCACTAAATACGAATCGTAATAGGTTTTAATGTGCGCCTATAAAAACACTTGAGAAAG
>CATIWR010271043.1:0-17215 GCA_949677035.1 Omphalea diandra | reverse complement strand
AACTTACAAAAAGAAATGTTGAAAACTAAAAAATAAGTTTAACTCATTGAATGAGCTTGTAAGTGAATTGAGAACATCTAATGAAAAACTCAAAAAATCTATAGAAAGTCTTACAAAGTCTTCATCTTCTTTAAATTCTTTAAGAAAGAAAATGATACCTTAAAAGGAGAGGTAATTGAGTTTAGAAATTCTATTTCTAAATTTCACAAAGGGAAGGAAGCTTTAGATACATTAATTATATCTCAAAGACCCCCACTAGTTAGACATGGTCTTGGCTTCAATAGAGCTTCATCATCTACTCCCCTTCTCACTAATTAGAGCTTCTGCACCTCAAACATCTAGTATTGAAGTAGTTGGGAGGAAGAGTGCTCATAGCACTGAGCCACTAATTCCCAACTGCAAATGGAAGGCACATTAAGGCTTAAAGCCTATGCCAAAAAGGGCTAACCATGCATACATCTGCACCAAGAAACATGTTCACTCTAACACACATAAAAAGCTCTCCTCTACTCCTAACAATTCATACGCATGCTCCACTCACAACATCATAATATGAGAAGTATCCCTCCTCATACCAAAGTTATGCATAGGAGGCAGACTCACAAGTCTAAACTCTAATGTCTTTATTGCATAAAGTTTGGTCATATAAACATTTATTATTATATTAGAAAGGCTCACCTCAAATTAGAGGACCCTTCTAAGCCTAACCCCCAAGGACCTAAGTATGCTTGGATACCTAAACAAAAGTGATTTGTTTATGTTGTGTAGGATTGTACGACTGCCACCAATGAAGGTAATGATTGGCATGTGGATAGTGGATGCCCAAAGCATATGGCGGGCAACAATAAGCTATTCATGGTCATAAAAGAGAAGGAAGGTGGCAAATGTCACTTTTGGGAATAATGCCAAGGGTAAGGTAATTGACATTGGAATAATTGGTAAAAATGGTTATTTACTTATTGATGATATTCTTCTTCTAGATGGTTTACAACATAATTTACTTAGTGTAAGTCAATTATATGATAAAAGTAACAAAGTCACCTTTGACCCTAGAGAATATCGAGTTACCACTTTGGTGGATAAAAAGGTTACCTTCAAGGGTGAAAGTAAGGGCAATACCAACTTAATTAACTTAAACAATTTGGCTAACCAATCTTTCAAGTGTCTTGTATCCCTTAGCAATGAAACTTGGCTTTGGCATAGAAGACTTTGTCATGCTAGCATGGAACTCCTACAAAGCCTATCAAAAGGAAAGCTAGTGGAAGGTCTTCCCAAGCTAAAATTCTCAAAGGACAAGGCATGTGGACCATGCCAAATGGGAAAGCAACATCTATCTTCATTCAAGGCAAAAAAATATTGTAAGTACATCTAGACCTCTTCAACTTATCCATATGGACTTGATTGGACCTACTAGAGTGCTATTTTAGGTGGAAAATATTATGCACTTATCCTAATTGATGATTGCTTTAGGTTTACTTAGGTATCTTTTCTAGCTCATATGCATGACACTTTCGATGCTTTTAAAAGTATTGCAAAAAAAGTTCAAAAATTACTTCATTTCTTATATAAGAAGTGACCATGAAAAACAATTTCAAAATGAATCTTTTGAATCTTATTATCTAGAGAATAGGATTTCTCATAATTTTTCAACTCCTAGAACACCACAACAAAATGGTGTTGTAGAGAGGAAAAATAGAACACTAGTAGAGATGGCTAGAACTATGTTTAATTAGTGTTCCTTACCTAACTACTTTTAGGTCGAAGCCATCAACCCTTCTTATTACATTGCTAATCGTGTTATCAAAAGACTCATTTTCAATAAAACTTCTTATGAGCTTTGGAATGGTAGAAAGCCTAAGTTGTCATACTTAAGAGTTTTTGGGTGCAAGTGCTACATTTTAAATACCAAGGACAATCTTGAAAATTTTAATTCTAGGACAAATGAAGGTATTTTTCTAGGATATTCCACCTCTAGTAGAACCTATAGAGTATTCAGTAAAAGTACTATAGTTGTTGAGGAGTAAATGAACATTGTGTTTGATGAATCTAGTAAACTTGATCTTAGGAAAGGTTCTCTTATTGATAATCTTGCAGGTGACTTTGAGAAAATGGAGTTGGAGTTAACTTCAAGAGAGATTGTTAAAAACTGTGATAAAGATAAGTCATTAAAAGAAAAAGGAATTCCAACCACAACAAGCAAAAATTTCAAATCAAAATCTTTCCAAGGATTGGAGATTCTCCAAACATCACCCAAAGGATCTAATTATTAGTGATACATCCAAGGGTGTAAGTATTAGATCTCAACTTAATGCTTTAGACAATAATCTTGCATTTGTTTCTCAATTTGAGCCAAAATCAATTAATAAGACTCTTGATGATGAAAGTTAATTGATTGCCATGCAAGAGGAACTCAACCAATTAGAGAGATATAAAGTATGGAAACTTGTTCCTCGGCCTAGAGAACACCCTATTGAAGGATGCAAGTGGTTATTTAGGAATAAGTTAGATGAGCAAGGTTCATTACTAGAAATAAGGCTAGATTGATTGCAAAGGGATACAACCAAAAGGAATGCATTGATTATGATGAAACCTATGCACCTGTAGCAAGATTAGAGGCCAGTAGGATTCTCTTAGCTTATACATGTCACAAGAACTTTAAAATTTTTCAAATGAACGTTAAAAGTGCATTTTTAAATGGTCTCATTAAGGAGGAAGTTGATGTTGAACAACCTTCTCATTTTGAATCACACATTTTTCCAAATCATGTTTATAAGTTAAATAGAGCCTTATATGGTTTGAAAGAAGCTCCAAGAGCTTGGTACGAAAGGTTTAGCCCATTTCTTTTGCACAATGATTTTGAGAAAGGGAAGGTTGATACTACTTTATTTGTTAAAAAACACAATAAAGACATAATCATTATACAAATATATGTTGATGATATTATATTTGGTACTACTAATGAATCTCTTTGTGAGGATTTTTTCAAGTGTATGACTAAGGAATTTGAGATGAGCATGATGGGAGAGCTCAAAGTTCTTTCTTGGCCTACAAATCAAGCAAACCAAAAAGGGCATATTCATTAACCAAGACAAGTACATAAAGGATATACTCAAGAAATTTGGCATGGAAGGATGCAAAGTGGCAAATACAACAATGAATGCCACCATCAAACTAGACAAAGATGAATCGGGCAAGTCTATTTATAAAAAAAGATATAGAGGCATGATTGGTTCTCTACTTTATCTCACTGCCTCTGGACCCGATATCATGTTTAGTGTATGCATATGTGTTAGGTTTCAATCATGCCCTAAATAATCACATCTTAATGTTGTTAAAAGGATTCTTAAGTATTTACATGGTATATTGCATTTAGGTTTATGGTATCCTAGGAATCCATCTTTTAGCCTTTTAGGATATTCAGATGCAGATTATGTCGGTACCTTACTAAATGGAAAAAACACTTATAAAACTTGCCAATTTATAGGAGAATGCTTAGTTTCTTGGTTTAGAAAGAAGTAAGTTTCAGTCACCTTATCCATCGTCGAAGTAGAATATGTGGCTATGGGTTGTTGTTGCACCTAAGTTCTTTAGATGAAATGACAACTAAAGGATTATGACAAATTTGTTGATCACATTCGCATCAAATGTGACAACACAAGTGCAATAAATTTTTTAAAGAATCCAATCCAATACTTGAGGAGTAGACACATTGACATTAGGCATCACTTTCTTAGAGATCATGCCCAAAATAGTGATGTGGTGTTGGAGTTCATTGACACTGATCATCAACTTATAGATATTTTCACTAAACCCCTCAATGAAGAAGGATTAACTTCATTAAGAAGGAGCTAGGAATGCACGATGGAAGCTCCCTAGAATAAAAATTAGATCTTATAGGATGCTCCCTATTTAGTTAGTTGTTTTATATAAATGGATGTTGTGATTAATAAATATGCTATATATTACTTTAGATGTCTTAATTCCTTATGAAAATGTGTTTTTTATGCAAATTTGCATGAATTAATCATCAATACATTAAGTGGATCACAATTCAGAATGATAATTTTTATCTCTTCCTCATTTCTCTTCTTGCCTCATAATTCATGATCGCAATTTGCAGGCACTTGTCAAATTTTCTGTCATACATAAAATTTGTGGTCACAATCTCATTTCTCCATCGTGATTTTTTTTAAAATTCAAAAGTTTTAACTGTTAACTCCTTTGATTCTCGAGAAATTTTCATCCATTACTCAGATTTGTTGTAATTAATGATTGCGACTTAAGGTTCGCGGTCACCAATTAGAGTAACTACCAAGCATTAACTGATTTGACTACCAACTGATGGTGCCCCTTATTTATTGCCAGTTTGATTATTTTTCACCATTTTTTCATCAGATTTTTTTACCTATTAAAACCCTTATAACATTATTCCATTTCACTTTTACACATTCTCTTCATCTCACTTCATTTCCTTTTCTCTAACCTTCTACCATCTTAAAACATCTTTAATGGCACCTAAAAAGCTCTCTAGAGCAGAGAAAGGAAAAGGTATAGTCCAACCCTCTAGTCCTTCTACCCTTCATTTGATGAAAGGGATCACCAAAGAAAAGAAATATCATTACAAAGCCAACTCCTTTAAAATCATCCTACCCAATAAGATTCCCTCAACTTTTCTCTTTGAATCCCTAGGAATCAAGGATAAAATTCATGCCTACTTATCCAACTTAGGCTGGAATGAGTTTATCTTACAAGATGAACCTAAATACGAAGAAATTGTTATGGAGTTCATGTGCACGGTCACATTGAACAAAAGAGGTGAATCCAAAGTAGGCCAGTATGGATTAATCTTTAGAGCTTTCGAGAATCCTTTCTTTATAACCTTTGAACAACTTTTTACCCTTTTTAACCTATAAGTGGGAGATGATATCCCTTTCATCATCTTTGTACTTAATATCATCTACTCAAAATTTTGGTCTAAAATATCTAATGAAACAAAACATAACCTAAAAACATTTTTGGCTAAGTATATATGGACTCCTCCAAATTGGTTCCTTCATCGTATCATCAATTTTTCTATGAATGCTAGAAGTGATGGGAATGAAAAGGTCTCTCAAAGGACCTAGCTTTGCTTTGTTGCTTAACCAAAAACAAACTCATCCAAACCAGCTGATACCAAATGGATCAATTGATTCACATGAGTGCAAAACCTAAGAGCCAATTCCTTCTGCCCTCTCATGTCACAACAATTTATAGGTATGTAGGAGCACTAAATGAGGAAAATGAAAAATTCCTCACAAAGAAATATTTGTCATCCCATAATTTCCTTGTCTTGCCTTAGCTCATCAATACCAAGGTTATATACCCAAATTCTTATACCTATACCTTGGATTCTTTTAGGGCTAAAAAGCTTGAAACTTCTTAAGCCTCAAAGAGGAAGAGGCTTATGATAGAGGAAGGTACCCAACCAATTCCATCTCCTAATCCTAAACCTAAAACCAAATCCTTTGCCACCTCTCTCTCCTCAGTAAACAAGAAGTTGGACAAAGTCATGAAGATGTTCAAGAGGAGATTTCTTTTAATTTTCCACCTTCACAATGACTTGGTGGTTCTTGAAGAGATAGTGGGTGCTACTCTTTGCCACCTCCCTAATTTTGAAGATTGGGAGGATACTCCGGAAGAAGAAGAAGAAGAAGATCAAGAGGTAGAAGAAAGGGATGAAGCATAAGGAGGAGGTGCAAATGAAGAAATTGTTGATTTTGGAGATGATGATAGTTCTCCTATCTTTTAGTGTTCTTTCCTAAGCTTGTAGTATTTTCTTTTCTGCTATTTACTTTGTTTATTTTGTTGTTTAAGCTTGTGATCCCACATCTTTTTGTTTCTATTTATCTATATAAATAAAATTGTTTGCAATTTATGCTTTATGTATTTATTTATGATGTGTGATTGTTTTTTCATTTACTATCCCATTTTGAATCATGTCACCTGTGCATTTTTACTCAATTTTAAATTCTAGTATCTTTTTTATCTTGCCAAATGGGCAGAGAAATAGTAGTAAAAGAAATTGCATGACATATAATCAAAGGAAGTATAAGTTAAGGGGGAGCAATCTAATCTAAAACATAAATCTTTAATAAACTTAGTCTTTTTAACAAGTATTCTATTAAAAAATGTTAACCATCTCAATTTATCACTCATGTTATTCATTTCCTTTAGTAAAGCCAATCTAAGTTGTTAAAATAAAAAAAAAGAGAGATTGTTGGACTAGGTTGGTCAAAACTAAGTCAAATGTCTCTTTTTAACTTGACAATGAAGATTGATAGGTATTAACATCTTCTTTAAGTGTTGTTTTTGTAGTTTTTAAGATAGGTTTGCATTGGAAGTTGGATGGAACTCTAAATCTCAAACATTGAGTAAGGATACAAATTTATGGTCAGGAACCTCAAAATCACGACCGTAACCTTGCAACAAGGATGGATGAACTTGAACCAGGTGAATTTGCGAAGCAAATCACAGTCGTGATCTAACTAAGGTTGACATGATTGTCATACAGTATGATTCACGGTGACATTCACGTTCTCAATCGCGATCGCGACTTTTGTAGCTATATGGTGGGAACCAAGTCTGCAATTACAACTTGGCAAGTGTCTAAGATAACCGTTTAAGCTATTAAGACAATGACTTATTCAAGCATTTTTTCCTCACTAAACAAAAGGATTCGCAGTCACTATCACATCGAAGAAGAACCTTAATCATGACTATGACTTTTGGTTGGTTGGAAAATGCAATGAATATTTTTCTTAGTAAACCAATAACAGCATGCCATGTGGACTAGCCATTAGACAAAAAATAGCATTCTCCATCATGATTTTATTCTTCTAGTGCAAATTAGAAATTTGCAACCGTGAAATGCCAATCACGACTATGAAATTAGTTTGGCAAGCATTTAATGCAAAATTTGTCGAACTTACCTTAGAGATTTAGGCAAAGTTTGTTAGTAATGTCTCTTTGGTGGTTATTTCCCATAAATACTCCACCAAATAGACATGAATGTAATAGAATATCATTGATTATAGACAAACTCTCGCAATTTTACTTTTAACCTCTTACACTTTGTATGTGAGTAAATATTATTGGGTGTAAGCATTAAACACCATTGTGATTGGGTTTGAGATTTATCCTAATTATTAAAAAATCTTGTATTAGGTTAAGTGTGGGCCTTTGATAAAACACTCGAGTGAGGTTTTTGTGTGAACCTTGAAACACAAGTTGTAGGATTGTGTGTGAGCCATTCAAACACATTGTACAAGTTTGGGGTGAGCTTGGAAACACCATTTGAGTTAGTAGAACACCCAATTGTGAAGATTTGGGAAGTGGATGTATTATAGACACATTGAGTATCATTTAAGACTCTAATTGGCATGTCTTCATATTGCCTTTTCTTTGGTAAAGCATGCCATCTATCAATTTAGTTAGAACATAAGGCTTATTAAGTAATAAAAATCACAACTGTGATTGAAAGAAGCTAGACAAAAGAGGTTACTTCAACTTAATGAGGTAGAAAAGCTAAGGTTGAACTCAAATAAGAATGTCATGATTTATAAAGAGAAGATAAAGAGATGGCACAAAAAGCATACCATTCATCATAATTTTCAAGAAGGCTAGTAAATGTTGCTTTTTAACTCTCATTTGAAATTATTTCTAGGAAAGTTGAAGTCTAGATGGTTAGGACCATTTATAGTAGTGGAAGTTTATTTTCATAGAGTCATTGACATAAAAAACCAAAAAGGAAAAATTTTCAAAATGACCAAACAATATATTAAGCCTTACTATAGGGTAGAGCCAAAGAAGAATGGAGGGGTCCTTCACTACTATGCAAGAATAAGGATGCGAAGTATCAAGCTATAAGACCTTAAAATAGTGTTCTTAGGAGGTAACCTAAGTTTTATATTTACTTTGCAAGTTTATTTGTTTTCATTTATTTTATTAGTTTTTCATTTAATTTTTAAATAAAGTTTTGCACCTCTGACTAAGTTTGTTATGAAGAACATGGGAAAAAAATTATGACTAAAGTAATTCAACTTAAGAAAATTTCCAGCAGTATGGTAGTTATTTTGTTTAGTAATTAGTTATGTATTTAATGATTGGTTGTTACTTTTCATTATAAATGTTGTTAATCATTATTACAATTGTCTTCAAATGGTTTCCATGTCAAAATAGTAAATTAAATAAAGCTTAGGTAGCTTTTGTTTTAGCATTGCCATGTAGAATTAGTTCTAGAAGCTTCAGAAATCCAAAACTCAATAGGATTTGGTTTTCCTATTCCTATTGGGATTAGGGTGGGATGTCATTGCATATATATGCAATATATTTATCGTTATTACTATAATAACAATCTTGAGCAATAATTTTAAAAGAAAAAATGACCTAAGATCAAAGAGGAGCCTTCCTTATCCAACCCACCATCACCTCTTAGGATGCCAAAGCCTAGAATTCCTCCTTCTCCAAATAAAACTTTTACCCTCAATAACATGTGGCATTTTATGCTAACCTTTCCAAAAGAGAATGAATGTACATGTTCTCTTGAGGAGATTGTGGCAAAGGAGAAAAGAAACATAGTATTTGGGAAAGGATTAGAGATTGAAGAAACATCAAGTGAGGAAGAGAATGATGAAAAAAAGGTGAAAGAGGAAGCAAAACCAAAGTTTTCATCCCAAAGCGAGAAGGATAGACCCCTAAAACCAATAAAGAAAAGGGGTAAGCCAAGGAAGAAGCAAAAGTAGGAAATTATAAAAATATATTCTTGGATTTGGATTTAATCTTATGGGAATTAGATTTGGACTTTGGATGTAGGAATTGTTGTTTATTTCTAGTGATTAATGTGTTAGTTGTAAGGTTGATTATTTTATTTTAATATTATTTCTCTTTTATATATTATTTTAATATTATTTCACTTTCATATAAAAATTACAATTAATGAAGGTCCAATTTTATGTTTTTTCTCATTGTTATAATGTTTGAAATGTGTTTAAGTTAATTTGCTAAAGGAAGAAAGAAAATTGCATAAGGATAGTAAAAAAGCAACTCACTCTATCGTGCTTATGATGAAAGTCATCGATTGCGATAAAGCTAACATAGCTAGGCCGCATGCATTATTGTGATAGTGATAAGTGTCATCGGCCAAAACCCATATGTACGGGATGAGTTGCATTAATAGTCGTGCATGTGACACATGTCGCAAGCTACGATAGTTGCAATCTCCAAGAAAAAAATAGGGACACTTAGGAGAAATAAGGTGAATTTGAAATTTAAACATCCCTAGTCAATTTTTACCCCTCCTCACTCTATACAAACCCTTTATTCCTTTATATTTCTCACACATATTCACAACAAACATCCTTTAAAGTTTTAATCTTCTTAGAATTCTTCTTTTATTAGCTAGTTTTGGCTCTTTTTCATTTCTTCATCTCTTTACACTAATTCCATATAAAATCTTAACCATTAAGAGCAAAGAGGAAGCAAAGCAAAGGTGAAATGAGGGACTTAGCTTCAACATATACTGTTTTTCCCTAATCATGAATGAACAAGAAGGTGAGAGATTTCAAAAGTTAATGTTACTTGTAGATTTTTGGATGAGCCTACTCTTGTATAATTATGGATTAATGAGAGGATTAAAGAGATGTTAGCGAGATTAGGGCAGAACAAGTTTGCTTTCACACCACTTAGAACTTATAAAAGGCTTAACCTAAAGCTTTTCACTACACTACATTTTAATAATCTTAGTGAGTCTATCTTAGCTTTTAGGCTTTATGGGAGGCAACATATGATTACTCAAAATGCTATGAAAGAGTCTTTTAGGTTTCAAAAAGGTGGGATGCGTGATTACCCTGAGACTTTCAATGCTACTATCTATTGGTATTTGCTTTAGAGTATAACCACCTTAAACTATCACTAAGTCCTTAGTAAAGCCATTAAAGATAAATGTTATATGCTTCTTTATAATTTAATGTCATATGATTCTCTACAGGTTAATGTCATTGGCAATGCTTTTGACTAGCTTTGATCTTATGCAAATTGATGAGGAATCTTTACCTAGCATAAGGAGCTTTGAGATCATTACACTTGGAAGAATAGGGATAATCATAATAGAATAGGGAGAGACTAAGTTGACTAAGCTAAAAAAAAAAAAAAAGATAAAAAGGGAGGCAAATAGTAGTAGGGCACTAAAAAGGGAAGACTCTTCTTCAAAGGATAAGCATAGTCATAATGATGAGCCTATTGGAGGACCTCCTAGACCTCTTCTTAGCTGACAAGGAGAGCAAGCAAGTGAAGGAGAAAAATCATGGCAATAAGTTCTTCATTATTTGGATGCTATGGATGAAAGATTTATGAGGATGGAAAGGGTTCAAAAGCACTAAGACTTTAAGTTAAGACAATATTAGGAGCATGCCAACATCAATTTACCATCACCTTTGGCTTTTCCTTGATTTCATCTATAACCACTTCTTTAGATGATGTATTTTAGTTTCTTTAGGATGTTATGGATGTTTTTGTTGTTTTCATTTATGATGCATTGGTGATGTATGGTGTATGTTTTTGGCACCTAGTTTAATTATTTGTTTGTGACGGTTTTTATAGCTTGTTTGGGAATAATGATGTTTGGTATGATGCTTATATTTTAATTAGATTTTCATTTGCATTTTCATGTTTATGTTAGCTAATTTCTATTTCTTTTTTCTTTTAACCCTTTGTTGGATACTTAATTCTTTTATTTTCATTAGTGCTAATTGAAAATGTAGGTCAATCGTATTTAGAGAGTTTGGATAAAGCCAACCTTCCACCAAGATGAGAGGGGAGAATTTCTTTTCATATTACCTCTTTTGTTTTTTAAGCTTGAGAATGCATGTCATTGAGGATAATGCCATATTTAAGTGTGGGGAGGAAGATTATGAAGAATTATGCTTGAACTTATATTGTGCATGGACATGTGCATAAGGCTAAATATACCATAATTTTCTATAATTTTTATAGAGATAAATGGCTTTGCTTAGCTTTATTTGGTGATCACTATAAGTCAATTGCAAAAGATGACATTATTTTTTTATGTATATGAGACCAATGAATTTTGAGTTAGTTGTTAAGTTGTAAATAGTAACTAATGAATTCAGGAGAGTTTGAAATTTAATAATATGATACTTTACTTGTATATTAGAGCAAGTAATTTGGCTAATTTGGATATATGTAATTGCATGATCTTAATTGAAAGAAGAATTGCTATTATGCTTTATTAATTAATATTAATGTAGTAGTTTTTACGAGATATGATTTAAAAATGATTAAAGTATGGAATATCTACTACATTGTTTTTTGGAAACTTAGTAACCCAGGATCTTCATGACTAATGTCAATTTTCACATAAAATAATAACTAAAAGCATGATTATGTAAAGCATTTCAAATGAAGTTGCATGTTAAGTAACTAGGTGCATTCATTACCATGTTTGTATTTACATAAAAAGGCATATAAACTCTTCGAGAAAGAAAGAAAAAGTGAAAGTAAAAAAAAAAAGTGTGTTTAATATAGAATGAATCCAAATGATTGCATGTGCTTAAAGCTTATCTTCACATTATTAATTAATAAAGATAATTGTTATTAAACATATTTTATATTATGATTATGTCTACTGATAATTTGGTTAGAATGATTGTTGTGATATATATGTAAAGTATTGCTTTATTATTTCTAACTTTACTGGAATGAATGAGTTTCCTTTTCAAAGTAGCAAGCCAACCCAAGTTCATTTGTTTTAAGTAAATCCTTAATTGGTATGTTTATTATAGTACTTAAGTCATTGTCATTACAAGCAAAGTGAAGTTATATTTTTGTAAAGTTTGTGAAGGATTTTGCCTATATAGTTCTTAGCTACTTAAAGACAAGTAACGATTTGAGTGTGAGAGAATTATTTGGCTTAATTCGTTCTTAGTATTTTAGTAAGTTCTGAGCTTGATTTGATTTATTTCTATGATGAATTTAAGCTATTTTTAAGTTTTTTAATGTTATTTCCCACATTTGGATTTCCGATAGGTATTTGAGGAGTTTGGAGTGAAATTAGATTAAAATAAGCAAAACATGCAACTCTAAGGATCAAGTTTTTTTTTTTTTTTGGTCAAGTAAAGGAGAATGTTGTCTATTGAGACCACGACACAAGTCACAGGGCATAACGTGAAAAGGAGAAGTTGCTTATCATGATCAAGATAGATGTCGCAGCTCGTGATACTAATAATCCATTGCCTATATTTCAAGCCACATTTTAGTTATTTTTTAAAAGGTATAAAGAGAAGCACTTATGGTTTTTCTAGGAGAGCAAAAAGGGACTTTTAAGTAATCAAAAGAGGCAATTTTGAAAGAAGAAAACAATGGAGAAAAGGCTTTAATTCAAGAGTTCAATAGATCATTTAAGAAAGGAAGAGGAAGAAGAGGAGATCTTATTAGCCATCAAGCTAGTTTGGAAAATTCTATTTCTTTGTTCTTGTTTCTTATTTCCTTATTGAAGGTGGTGCTTAAAAAATTGCATTTGACATGTTTTGTTAGTATGCTAGGCTAGATCTTTCATCCAAGGCCTTGATATAGCTATGGAAAAGAATGATTTATGATTTTAATGATAATGTTGGATCTTTTTCTTTTGTAAGTGAATGATTTTTGAACCTAATGCTTGTAATTGACTAGCCACCAATTGTATGATTTGTTTTCATTTATAGATCAATAGATTTTAAATTGAAATAAACCTAAAATCAATCAGTTTAGGTTAATTAATGAGTAGAGATACTCATTTAATGTATTGTTATCACTAAAGGATTGTTGATCTAAATGAGTGATTCTATTTTTAATTCACATTGAGAAATGGTTCTATGAAATAGTATTGCAAAGTTGAGTAACTACTCGAGAAAGAGAAAGGACTTAAGCAATGTGTAAACGATTAATAGTTGCAATGTATAATCCAACATTAAGAGAATGAAACTTCATGAATTTCCATTAGTGAGATCAAATGTCCAAGGTTGATTAATATAAGGCTTTGTTTCTAATTGCCTTTGACCTTTTGCTAAAGTTTATTTAGGTTTGTTTATTTTCATTTCATTTTTAGTTGTTAATCAAGATATCATATGATTATTTTTCAGATAAAGTAGAATCATCATATTTTAGTAATTATTCATGTTTTTCTATATGGAATGATATCCACGTTCATTATATTCTATTATTATTTGTATGATCTATATACTTATAGCTATTGGCAAGTTAAATACTTGTCAAGGGGAGACTTTTATGGGAATAGTGAGTTTTTACTTTAGAAACAAGAACTACATGCATAAACATTTAATCATAAGGTTATAACTTTAGAAACAAGAACCATAAGCACAAACACTCAATCATAAGGTTATAACTTCTCTTAGTTTCAAAATCATTCGAAACTATTCTCACTACTTTAGAGGTTGAGATGATAAAAAGCCTTAACAATCTAAAGCATCCTTAGGGTCAACAATCTCCCCCTCTAAATATGAAAAAACTAAGAAATTGATAAAATATATAAAAAACATTCTATCAACATCTAAAAATTCTCCCCTTTTTATCTTCATGACAAAAAAGAAGTTACAAAAAAGAAAAACAAAAAGAATTAAAGAATCTAAAAAAATTCTAAATATCTCCCTATGAAACAAATCTCCCTAGGCCTTAGGGTAATAAAATAAATACTTAACATGAAATTTTAAATCCAAAAATACAAAAGCAGAACCACAAATAAGTGAAAAAACAAAACTAAATACAAAAATTATTGTATATGTTTTCAAGTAGCGACATATACGTACAACTCCTCCTTTTCAAAACAAATTTGAAACAACAAAGCATTCTCCTCCTTTTTAATTTGTAATTTATCCTCCTCTTATTTTGAAGAGTTATGGCATCTTTGAAAAAATTTCCCCAATGCTAGATCAAACGCCATTTAAATAAAATTTATCCAAATCAAGTACAGTCTTAAGGTCACAAGAAAAATGAGATCCACATAATGAGAGAAAGGGGTAGAAAAGTATTGAAAGATAATGAAATAATAAAAGATTGTGTATGCCAAAAGTCATATTACAAAATGAAGCATGCATAACAACTCCCCTTAAAATTATGCATATATAAATCAAATTAAGAGCAAGTAAAAGGAAAACTTTACAATTCTCGGTATGTTTAAATACTAGTTTGCATTCTTGAAGATTTGTATTCCTTCAAACTAAACAATCTTCGTTCACCTTAGGATTCTCCATTTAAGTTTGGTGAAGGAGTTTCTAATTTATAATATTAAATATTTTTCTTTGGTACCTATACATTTTTTGGTTTATAAGAGTAAGAAATAAATAATTCTTCATCATTTAGTCTTGCATAGCAGAAGTATGTCTTGTAACTAAAATTTCCATAATAAAATATTGCCAAAAGAATGCTCTTATAGATCCTTGAAAGAAGTATTCATTTGATGAATTCCTTAAGGATTGAGACTTAGAAATATGTACTGAATGTGTATTTTTATCTGGACTTGATTTTTGGAACCTATAGATGTAAGCACATTTTACTTTTGGCCCTCGAAAAATTATGTGAGTATCTATGATCATGCATATGCGTTCTTTATAAGTTCGTCCTAAAAGATGAAGAACTGTGATCATGTGTAATTTGCCTTCTAGATGCATAGTGTAGTACATTTTACCTTCTTGACCTATAAGATGCATACATATAAGCATAATTAACTTTTTTTTATTAGGCTTTTTAGTGCATGTGCTTGTATCTTGGCCTTAAGCTTTTATGCTTGAGGTTTTGCATTAGCAATCAACTTTTGTGAAGTTATTTGTAATTTAATACCTTAAGGGCTAGATGTTTTATTATACTTAGCCTTCATAGACACACTTTCAGAAATGGAGAAAGAGATAGAGGCATAATTATATCCTAATCCATGTTTCACACTATCATCTCTTTAAGAGCCCAAAATTAAATCTAATTGTTCTTTTCCTTTTATTAAAAAGAGTTTTTCAAATCTAAAACTTTATTTTTCAAACTCTAATGTGGTTTAAAATATGCTTCATAAAATTTCTTTTCAAAATTTAACTCTTCATTTTTCTTTTCCAAAACATCAACTTTAGTTTTCAAAAACTCCCTTTCATTTGAATCTAAGAAATGTTCATCATGAAGTAATTCCTCTTTTTCTTTTCTAAAGCATTCAACTTCTTTTAGAACTTCAATTGTTTATTTTAAAAATAAAGGAGAGTTCATTTTTTAACATTTATTTTTATTTCTTAAAATATTACTTTTATTGTTTATGGATTTTAAGATCTCAACTATATTTTCTATTGTTAACATTTCTTTAATATCATCATCAAATTCACATACCTCATTTGGAGTGCTTTCCTTTGGTTATTCTTCAAGGCCATTAAGCATCTAGCTTTTGCTTTGTTTTCAACCTTCCTTTTCTTCATATTTTTATTGTAGAAGAATTCATCATCCCTTATAGATGTGGAATTCATTAAGCTTTTTCTTCTTCTTTCATCTTGATAGTAGTCTTCTAGCTCCATGAACATTATACTTCTTTCAATTTGGATGAGTTTATTTTTGAGGAAGCTTTCATGATAAGAAGAATTTATGGTTCCCATTTGATCATTTGCTATTTAACAATGACATCCTTAATTCCTTTCTTGAAATATTTAGAGCTTGACTCTGCTACCAATTGTTGGTCCCTTTATAAGGATGATAACCCAACAAGGGGTGAAGTGGGTACTTTCAAAACACTTAGAACTTATTGGAAGTTCTTTGAATTCTTTTACAATAGATTTATGAACACATAAATTATTTCTTGCTATCAAAGAAGGTGGAGTGGAAAAGAAGAGATTATACAAAAGATGTATAGTGATTTGGCAAAATGCCTACATCCAGTCCTTAAAAAACCACTTAGGCCTTTTACTATTCCTTTTGTAGGCTCAATAATAACTTTCTCACTCCTTTTTATAAGGCTCAAAAGAGCAAAACCATATTGATGATTTCTTTAGCTAATCCTTAACCTATATGCTTTTTTGGTTAAACATTAACCCTTTTACACTTATAAGAAATTACCAAAAACGTGTCCAAGCCATTTAATTTGGCAAATGTACAAGTAGTGCTCAAAAAAATATATTATCTTACAAACTTAAAGTTAGTTATAAGTCACACAAAACTTTCACTACTTAAAAAAAAAAAATCAACACCTAATATGGTTTGCACATAAAGATAAAGCTTGATAAACTTTTGTTTTATCATTCTCTAGACTTTAAATAAAAATCTTTAAGTGAGAAGTTCTAAAAACAAAAAGGTGTTAGCTTTTGAAAAACTAATTGTTATAGTATGTCCATGATTAGTGTTTCTTTTCTATAATTAGTAGGATCGTAACATTTCTTTATGAATTATTATTGAATCCATCTATTAATGATTATTGGAGCTTTGCCATAGTCATTGTCAATGTCCAAAATTAAATAAACTAGTTAAGGTGTTTTTTGAAGATTTTTGCAATACTTGTTTGACTTCTGCCTATTAAATACTTCAATAATCATTTTGTCTTTTTCCATGATAGTTTAGTCACCATCAAATTACCTAGATGGGTTAAGGTACTTCTTGAAGACTTTCTCCATGCATATTGTTCTTTATCAAAGTTCATTATTTTCTTCCATGCCTATTGGTGTGCTTCCCATTATCATTGGAGCCTTCAATGTCCTCTTTCTCTCCACACTTTTGCCTTTCAAAAAATGCCTTCAGCATGCTCAAGTCTTGCCATCTTGAGACGTTTTGCCTCCATTTTTAAAAGCATATTAAAGGTTTAAACAAAATATCCCTATGCTTTTGGTAGGCATATCTTCCTGCCTAGAGGTTAAGAATCCTTTCCTCTACGGTCGTGGCATGTCCTCCAAAGCATTACCTTTAAGGTGTGCCTGTGCCTTCCTTTTTTAGAGTCAGTAATACTATAACATCCTCAACCCAAATCATATGCATTTTACTTACATTATATTTGAATATATGCATCACATGGAATAAGCATGACAATAGCACTTACATTATTAAATTTGAATATGAATATGAATATGATGTTTGCATAGTGGCATGATAGATTATCATATGTTGTGTGTGTGTTATAGTATTTGAATTAGTGGTGTTTTGGAACTTATTAAAA
>CATIWR010271039.1:0-59096 GCA_949677035.1 Omphalea diandra | reverse complement strand
ATATATATATATATGATGATGATGATGATGATGATGATAATGATGCTGAACATTAAGGAAACCCTAATTTGGTTTTGTTATAAACTAAACATGCTTGGCTTTCCCCTTTTCTGTATAAATTTCTCTTTAAAGCTAAAAACTTTTGAATCAGTTTTATGTATGCATAGTTTTTTTTTTTTTTTTTTTTTGTTGAGTTTGGTGCTTGATAATGACAAAACAAAACTGAATTTAAACTGAGAGTCTGATCAGGTGTTTTCCTTTTCCTTACTTCTTGTGATCATTTATTGCTTTTGTTGTACAAACATGGTAGATCCCGTATATGGGGTAACTAAGCGCCCATTTTATTGGTTTTTGGGTGATGAAACTACCACTTCGATCCTAAACAAGTGTTTTTCTCAATATAACTTTCTCCTTATTTTCTGCTAAAACCGTGATTCTTTGAAGCGGCAGTTGGGGTTAGTAAGGAGTTTAGTTTGTTTAAAAGAAACTATATATAAGTTCTGTCTTAGTATATGCATCTTCAAAATGTGCTTAGATGAGTTAGTAATTAATGTTTCGAATATTTTAATCCTTCTTAATTGTTACATTTTCCATTTGAAAAAGAACAACAGGATGGATTTATTATTATGAAATGTTGTGGGAATGTTATCTTAGTCACTAATTTATTAAATTATTAATACCATATAATATTGTGTCACCTTGTTTGAGAAATTACTATATTAATTAAGCATGTTTTGTCTTTTAACACAGAATCATGGCTCAGGAACATGGTTACCAGAGAAGTGGCAAGAAATGTAGAGAAAAGTTTGAGAACTTGTATAAGTACTACAAGAAAACCAAGGAGGGAAAAGCTGGAAGACAAAATGGAAAGCATTATAGGTTCTTTCGCCAACTTGAAGCCCTTTACGGAGAGACAAGCAATTACCAATTAGCTTCAGCTTCAGAAACCCATAATTTAGTTAATACCTGTAGTCCTAATTTTCTTTATCAAACACTTTCAAGCGACAACATAATAAACCAAGAAAATCAAGAAGCCTTTCAAGAAAACAAGCATAGTGATCAGAGCTTAAGTTTCTCCAACACATCTGAATTCGACACCTCATCTTCGGAGAACAATGATGATGATCTCTCTGCTATTGCATACATGATGAACCGATCAATTGACAAACAGAAAGGCTTAAGTACTGAGAGCCAAAGCTACACAAGGGCAGCTAAGAAGAGCTGGAAAGCCAAGGTTAAAGACTTTGTGGACTTACAAATGAGCAAGTTGTTGGAGAGACAAGAAGCTTGGATGGAGAGAATGTTGAAGACAATTGAAGATAGAGAACAGGAAAGAATGTGTAGAGAAGAAGAGTGGACAAAGCAAGAGGTCGCTCGTTTAGATAGAATACATGAGTTCTGGGCTAAAGAAAGGGCATGGATTGAAGCTAGAGATGCTGCTTTAATGGAAACATTGAAAAAATATACTGAGAAAGGAGGACTAGAACTGTCATCATCTGTTGAGGAAATAGCCATAGCAACTCAAAGTCACTACAAAAACCACCATCGAAATGCCAAAAAGAATGACATTGATGAGAACAACACCATCAGATGGATTGAACCGGAAATTTTTAGCTTAATACAACTAAGAACAAGCACGGAACAAAGATTCCAAGAAAGTGGGTATTCAACAGAACGTCTGTGGGAAGAGATAGCAGCAAAAATGGCTAGTTTGGGTTATGATAGAGGTGCGGATGAATGTAAAGAAAAATGGGATAATATGAACATCTATTTTAATATGACAGCAGAGTGTAACAAGAAGCACAACGACGATTTGAGAACCAGCAATTATTTTCAGCAACTTGATCGATATAATGGCCAAGAAATATCAAAACTTGATAGCTTAGGTTCACCCTCTTCGAGTTCTTATGTGGGTAGCCATAGTCAAGTGCATAGCAGCTGCTTCAAGTTCCATTCCAATAAATAAAGAAGATGAGTGCTAGAGGAACAAGTATGGCTTGAAGTTGAGGCCCAGTAATGATCATGAAAATGCCAGCAACTTTAGCACAAGTAGAAAAGGAAGAGAATGCTAAGTTAAGTTTCCCTTCTTATTAATTAGCTGTGTAGATTTAGTTAACTGGTTGAGATGGTAACATTTATATCTATTTCAATGTGTGAGCTAGCTTAATTAACCTGTGGGGATAAATATGGGTTTGTTTATTTCTGTAAGTAATTACTGATATGGGGAATTTTTAACTTTTTATCATGAATTGTCTTTCGTCGTCATACCTTGGTTCAAACTTTAAACAATAATTGGGTATTTGATGATTTTGGTTGTTTCTACCTTCTCTCTTGTTTTTTCAGTTTTCTCCGGGTAGGTACTTGTAATATTTATTTTTCCATAATTTTGATTCTAGGTATATATGCGTAGTACATTTTTCTAACACATTTATTTATTATTGGTCTGGTGTTAGTTACACAAGTGAGAATTCTTGACTGTACGATATATATACATATATAGAGCCAAGAAGGACAAGGAGAAATTCGTATTTGCCAATAGTTATTACCCATCATATTTTCTATCCGGTAATACTTAGCCACTTGTGAAACCTGTAATATACATGTCCAAGAGAAAATAGAGCTCAAGAAAAGACAAGAGAGCTTGCTAATTTCATCTCAACAAGGTAAGAAACATGCCGGTGAATATTCCTTTAAATCCTCTTCATAATATATTAATTCATTTGTGCGTACAGAATAAGTTGCATTTGCAGATTGACTAGCTCGCTAGCTAAAGGAAAAATGCATGCCCTAACTGACTGTTAGAGACTGTATATGAAAAATACCTTTGTTTTGCCAGGGTCTTGTTCACCAAAAAAAAAAAAAAAGCCTTTGTTTTCTTGTGTAAATAATCAGCAGGAAACAACTTGAAAGTTTATGATGGATTTAGAATACAGGAAATCGTTGTACGTTGCATTTGGTATTTCTAGTATCAAAAGATGACATTTTAAGTGAATCCTGTAATGTTACAGCTATGAGGCCTTGTTAACATTTCCTCCCTGTGTTCATAATGTTCACTCCAGCGCAAACTAATCCTCATAGTCTCTCATAATCTTGTCTCCTTTCTAGTTGTGGGACATTTAGAGAGAATATTTGGCATTGCCATTATGAAAATATGATTTTTAAAATAAAATTAGAAGAGATTTTTTTTTGGTAAGTAATTATAGATTTATAATATGAGTTCTGTGACTAAAAAAATTATTATTTTGCTCATATCAAAAAATTTATAATCACTTGTGAAAATAATTTTTTTTAAAATTATATTTTTATAATAACAATGCAAAATATGCTCTAAATATCCCAGAACTAGCAAGAAGGCAATAACAATACCAAGGATGCTCTTCCATAGACACATTTTGTACTTTTTATAGATAACCGATTTTGTTCTAAATACTATTGTCCTACATTTTTTTACTTAGAAAATACAATTGCCTTGCCATAGATATAATAAAATGAACTTTCTATTATTTTTGATAAACTTTTTTTTTTAAAATGAAACTAAGTGTTTAGGAAATTATCTCCAAAACTATAAGGTTACAAAGTTCTAATCGTATTTGGATCCTACTTAATAAAATAGTATTTTGTTCAAGAACAAAAAAAAAAAAATGGCATTAAAAGCACAATAGGAGATAAAATTATTAGATACTAAATTTTATGTCGCTAACAACAAATCTTTTCAGAAGTGACAGAGCCAGAAATTTTGGACGGTGGAGTTACATGCAATAACATCAACCGTCAAATTTTGATCATGACAAATATTTTTTAATATTTTTTTATAGCCAATAATAGAAATTAAAAATAAATTTTTATAATTCACATATTTTATATTTTATAAATTGAAAATAATATTTTCAAGTGCATTTTAAGAATCAAAAGATATTTTTTTTAATTTTTGATATTTTAACTAAAAAATAAAGTAATTTATTTTCTTAAAGAATAATTTTCACAAAATAAAATTATTTTTTGTAAATAAATGTAGCCTAGTTTTTCTTTTATATTGTTATTTTTATTTTATTGGCATATTGCACTGCAATTTTTTTGTTGCTCTTAGAAAGGTACTAATAACAGTGAAATTGTAGTGTTTTATTTTTTCCTTTATTACTTGAGAAATTTTATTTTATTTTTTTTACATTTGAAATTATCCTTAGAATCATATGCGAAATTATATAAGGACAATGAATTTAGTGTAATATGATTTAAATTTAATAACTTTTAGTAGGAGATATTATACGTTTAACAGGTGCATTATTAGAAATATGAGGATTATCAAATTTAGTGGGATCACTAGATAATTTTCAGCAAGGTCATTATTTTAAATACATAAAAGTTAAAGGCTAATTTGAAATTTCAGTCATGTTTTCATTATTAAAAATTAATAAATAATGATAGATGTCCCCCTTCGCGTCACCTATATAGTATTGTTGCGTTTAAAAGGTTCATTGAGTTGTTGCAAATTAAATATATAATTTCATATTAGTCATTTAATTTCACAATTTTTTGTATTTTTTTTCATTCATTTTTTTTATAATTATATTGATATAATTTGAATATCTAAATATAGTCCTAATAATAATAATATTTTATTAAACGAAATTTAATATTTATTTTTCTGTTATATAACATTAACATTATCCATTAATTTATATATTATTTTCATTTATATTTTATATTTATCAATTAATTTTTTTATAATTACATAAAAAAAATTAATTCTGCAAATATGTCACAAGGGATAATATTATTGATAATTCAAACCTGGTGATATCCACACCTTTTCAAAACTAACATGCAAGTGACTCTTGACTTTTTTTTTAAAAAAAAAAACAATAGAAGATATTTTTATTTATAAATAGTTATACAATATCTATAAAATAAAATAATTTTATAATCTAACATACCGACATGAAAATCAATTATCGATACTATTAATAACTACACATTGGCTTAGTTCCGAAATTATGATTTTATTTTCACTATGAATATTCTTCGATAATTCTGCATTTTTATCAGTTATAGATATCTTATCAAATATGATGTTATACTACAATGTGAATTAAAATTGATATAATATATCATAACATATTTAAGAAAATATACTCAATAATGTATTAACATATGTTATGAAATATTCTATTTTAAATCACTAAAACTCTAAAAAAAAAAAGAAAGATAACATACATTTTTTCATGCTTCTAATCTCCTCTTCTTCATGCCTATATGCTTTTTGATGTCTTATATATTTTATTTGAGCTTCATTTTGGTAATGATTACGAGAGGGACTTGTCATCCCAATGACCTTAAGAGCTATGTCATCTTTGATGTCGTTGCATAGTTAGAATTATACTCTAATCATCCATTATCATGAAAAAGTGATTAGATATCTAGCTAGCTCATTTCATTCATTTATTTCAAATGGTTATCTTGATTAGGGTTAGGGAGAAAGATTAATCCTTTATGATCCCTATTGAGTTACACCTTATGCTTAGTAGATAATATGCTACATGTTTATGATTTAGCCCTTTTGAAAAGTATCATGGACATATTGATATCCTAGCCCCTTAAATGGCTAGTGGTATATTTATAGATGCCTAAGTTCTTTAAGAGATTATAAAGGAAAGATCCAATAGTCTTAAGATTTCATATGTTGATTTAGTACTTTGTTTAAGGCATCTAACATCCTCCAAAATGCACTTTGCATCCTATGTTTACATTACATGATTATACCTTACTTTTTATATTTTTTAAGTCATTGGTTTATTTGTTATTATTCATCCTTTATATGTTCATATAATGTTGGGATTATATTGATCTTGGACTTAAAGTATGATTAAGTTCGCTTGGCAAGTAACTGATAAGGTAAGATCATCATTTGGATTGCATTTTGAATCTTTGATTTGATCCTTATTTTTGTCCCTTTGATTTAACACTAACTTGTTTACTCTTTGTACGTAGGTGGCTATATGTGTGCATAATGATCTTGATTGTGCATGTTTTTTATTGATCATGCATGACCTCCCTATTTGAAAATGGTTGTACCCCCATCCTCATGATATATGTGTGTAATGCTTTAACGATTATATGTTTGATTGAGATGCACGAGGAACATGCCTATGATCGATAACTGGATTAATTAATAATAAGGCTAAAATGGTAAAATGTGAACCAAAAATGCTTGAAGGCTTAATCTCTAAATCTAGGCATTTTGGAGATGCCTAACCTCTTTCTTAATTTGTAACGAATTCTCGAACTTAATCTTTGATGGTGAAGATGGATTAGGCCTTCTAATGATTTACGTGGGCTCAGAATTTGTCCTTACCCAGATTTTTATCTTGACCAAAGTCAGATGGCGACTCCACATTCCAATTAGAGATGACACCATTGTATGATTCCACCTTAGTCTTATTGCGAATGCTAGAGGGAGAATGTTTGGAGAACATGTGACCTTAAGGCATTAGAGTCACTCATCTACTTTGAATGATGTGTTTTGAATAATAACAAAACCAAAAGATGTTCTAATATTTGTACTTTAGTGTTTTTGGATGATTTGAATACCCAATGAACATTAAAGGGGGCAATTATTATAAATGCTAGGGGAGAATATTTGGAGAACATGTAACGCTAAGACCCAAAAAGCGTTAAAGGGCCATAACAAGTTTAGTGTGCATTGTGCAAGTTTAATAGGCATTGAACCATTCAATGGGCATTGAAGGATAAATAATGGGCGTTGATTGGAAGCTATAAATTGCCAAATTCTTTTGAACCTTGCAATGGGTTTTATCCCTTTACAATAGGCATTGGAGAATTACTTCAAGTTTAGCTATGCTGGACTTCGCCATGAGTATTGATGATTTGCAATAGGCATTGATTTGGCTAAGCAATAGGTGTTGCATATTCGCACCAAATATTGGAAAAGTGCCCAAGATTGAGCTAAAGCTTTTGGAACTCAAAATGAGCATTGACCCTTCGTAATAGGTGTTAAAGAAGTTTTCAATGAATATTTCAAATTGCTCAATAGGCATTGAAGCATGTTGCAAAATTTGAAAAATGGAGAACCAAGTTCATACTTTATGGGATATCTATAATAAGCATTAATCATGAGCCAACAAGCATTGAAGTTGAGATCAACAGGTGTGGAAGATTGACAATAGGTGTTGGAGCTATTCATTACAAGTTAAATGGGCATTGATGAGAAAGAATGGGTGTTGTCTCCTTTGACGACTAGTTTTTAAGAAAAGTTATTAGACATAACTTGAAGTACTCTAATGGCTAGTTTTGTAGTTTGGGTATATAAAGAACATTTCGAAAAACTAGAAAGATGTTATAAACTTTGGTGAACTAGTGTGAAAATCTTTATAACTCTTTGCATAAACCTTTTTGTGGTGTTGCTTACATTTTGGGTAGAGTGAGAATATTTTTGTTACTCTTTTAAAAGTATATTTTCTTGAGCACTAAAAGTGTATTTACTACCTAATTGAGAGACATTGCTACTGCTTGGATCTTTCCTTGTTATGGTTGTAATGGTTGATATTGTTCTTAGAAAAATACGAATGGAAGGGTTGTCTTTGAGCCTGTAAAGGGAAGGTCTTTCCGTAGCCTAAAAAAGGGAAGGTTTTTTCTTAAGCCTGAAAAAATAAATAAAAAGACCTAAGTGGAAGCTTGAGGAGTGGGGTAGGCATATTGTCAAACCACTATAAAAATCTATGCATTTGATTTATGTATTTGCTTCTGTTATGTTTGTGTTTGTTTTTATTTACAACCAAATTCACCTCTCCTCTTGGATTGCCTTATCTGCCACTTATTCCAATAGGTCCCTTATTGACCACAACTTTAGAAAAAAGGGGCTTCTATCTTGCATGAGGCCTTAAGGATCCCCATTCATCCAATTAGCATGTCATGAGTAAGGGTTATTTCTAATGTTTGACCCTTATCCTTTCGAACCCCCTGATGAACCATAAAAGGTAGGAGTCATAAGCAAGATTTCATTAATTCGAGCGCGACTCCGAAAACTACTTTGGCGCTCATAGTAGTGACTCCATAGGGGACTTCGAATTGACTTTGTGTTCAATCTCTAGTTCACTTTTACCATATTATTCTTGTTATTAGTAAATCCATTGCATTCATTTAACGTATACATTTCACCATATACACTAGGTTTGCCTTTAGGTAAATCGATGGATTTTCTAATTTTGAGACTTAAGCTTCATTCGAACTTAAAAAGATAGTGAAAGAGTTCACTCATAAGCTAAATACCTTTGGGCATATCAAATAGGGGGTTTATGACAACCCTCCCCTAAGCTTATGAGAGCCATCAACTATAAAATCATCTCAACTATTAGGCACATGTAGGAGCCAATAACACCTTGGAATAGGATGTCCTCTTGTTTTATATTTCTTCTCCCAAAAGTATGGGTTGACGTCCCTAAAGAACATGGTTACATATTATTGGCCTAGGGCACCAAGAAGAGGGGTTAAATTGGTGTTTAATTAAAAAAATAAAATGAGAGATAAGGTGTTTAAGAAGTTGAGTAAAAGAAGAGAATAATAGACACAAGAGTTTATAATGGTTTGGGTGTTAACCAACCCTACGTCCACTCCTTAATTCTCTACAATTGGGTATTTCACTCAACTCATAAAAGGTGTTTCGAAGCTCACATTAAACTTTTACAACTTGTGTTTTCTAGGCTCACACAAAACCTCTTACAAGTGTTTTTAAGGCTCACACTAAACCTCTTACAAGTGTTTTTAAGGCTCACACTAAACCTCTTACAAGTGTTTTCAAGGCTCACATTAAAACCTCTCATAAATATTTTCAAGGCTCATACTAAAACCTCTTACAATGGTGTTTATTGCTCACACCAAACAATCACTAAAGCATAAATGAGAATTGAAAGAATGAGTAGTAAATTAGCAAGAGTATGGTTATAAATTAATGAATTCTCTTGCATTTATATCTATTTAGTAGAGTATTTATAGCTCATATCCACTAAAGAGACGTTGGACTAAAACTATCAACAAATCTCTAAGATCTGCTAGGCAGATTCAACATTAAATGTTTGTCAGTCTGAAGTCGCAGTCACAGTCGCTACTACCTTTTCACGGTCGCTAATTTTCAATTTCCATAGAGGAGCTAAAAATTTTGGTGAAAAACCTCGTTTGTGTCTAATGGCTAGTACGTGTCATCTTCCCATTGGTCATCTAGGAAAATATAGCCATTGTGTTCTAACCATTCTCAAAAGTCGCGGTCGCAAAATACCAATGCCTTAGGCACGACTGAGACTGTGAATTCATATGTTTAAAGAGAAAACTTTAACTGCTTGAGTTACGGTCGCGAACAAACTTTTGCCTTTGCGATTTTTTATCTTCAATAGACACCTGGGACACTTGGCAAGCTATGGTTGTGGCTTTGGTTCCTTCCTTTGTCACTATGAAAGTAGCAGTCACAACTCAAGCATGACACACACTAGGAATTCTTCTGTGACTAAGGCTTTGCCAACTTTGGATGTGTCGTGGTAGCAAAGTTGTTTGCGAAAATTCTTCTGCCTTAGTTTCATCTTTCCTTGTGACTGATTTGTGGTCGCGATTTACACTACGCTCACTGCGAATTTGGATGATCTTTGCATGACTGGAGATTTTGAACTCCATCCAACTTTCAATGAAAAAATCTAACTTATAATCTGCAAAACAACACTTAATGAAAGTACTAGAATTGATCAATCTCTATTGTCAAGATCAAAAGAGGTCCAAGACTTAGGTTTAACCAATCTAGTCCAATAATCTCCCCCTTTTTGATTTTGACAAATTAGATTGATCCTAAGGAAATAAATGCATGAATTTGAAGTTGTGAAGTTGGAATGGTAAATTGTTCAATATACACTTAGAATCTTTAGCAAAATTTTCTAAGTATGACTTCTAAACAATCAAAGTAAAAATTCTAAAAAAAAAAATTCTAAGTATGGTAAGTATGATGTTCTCCCTTAACTTTTGCTATTATTTTTTCCCCATTTGATTCTTTCTTGATTCTATCTCTCCCCCTTTGGCAAGATCCAAAAGAGGGTAAAGGGAGAAGAGCAATTGGATAAAAGTAAATAGACAAGTATTCATAGGGAGCAAATGCATAACAAAATGAAATAAAGCAATCACAATAAGACAAAAAATGTCAAAGAATAAACACTTTATATATATATATTCATAACAAGTTGTGGGTTCACAATTTTTTCATTCAAAAAACAAAAAGAAAAAATACAAGGAGATCCTATACTAGAAAGCAGGAGAATCATCATCATCTTCAGAAATTTCTTCTTCTTCTTCATTATCTCCACCTTTTGCTTCATCTCCATCCTCAACTCCATCATGACCTTCTTCTTCTTGAGTATCCTCAAACTCAGTGAAGTCTAAAAGATGACAAGGAGGAACTCCCAACTTCTCTTGCAAGTCTACCATGTCACTATGAAGATGTGAGAGAAAAAGGAATCTCCTCTTCTTCATCCTCATCATCTTCTCCAATTTGTTGTTGATGGTGGCAAGAGACAGTTTTGTTATAGGCTTAGGTTGAGGAGGGATAGGTAGCGCTCCTTCTTAAATAATAAGCCTCTTCCTTTTGGTGGCTTATGAGGATTCCATTTTTTTAGCCCCAGAAGCACCCAAGGTATAGGCATATGTATCTGGGTGAATGGCTTTGGCATTGATTAGATAGGTAAGACGAAGATAATTCTAAGATGGAAGGAATTTCTTAGTGAGGAACTTTTCATTGTCCTCATTAAGATCCCCTACAAAATGATAGATGGTTGTGATATGAGATGAAAAAAGAAATTGGCTTTTCAGCTTGGTGCTTATGTGGATTAATTGATTCACAAGATACCGACCTGTTTGAATGGGTTTGCGTTTGACAAGGCAAAATAGGAAAGCCAAGTCTTTTTTGTGATACTTTCTCATTCCCATCACCTCTAGCATTGAAAGAAAAGGTGATGATACGATGAAGTATCTAAAGAGGTAAGGTTTTTATGTATTTGGCTAATGAGGTTTTTGAGTCGTGTTTGGTTTTAATAGAAATTTTTGACCAAAATTCTGAATAGATGACGTCAAGAGCAAAGACAACGAAAGGGATATTTTCTCTGATTTGAAGATTAAAAAAGAAGGAAAGTTAGGTAATAAAGTGAGGATCACCAAAAGCCCAAAAAACTAACCCATATTGACCCGCTTTCAATTATGCTTTGTGACTAAGTTATACCGTGCACATGAACTCTCTAACCACTTCTTCATATTCGGGTTCATCTCGGAAGAGAAATTCGATCCAACCCAAGTTCGACAGGAATGCATAAATTTCTTCGTTAAGCCCAAATGTCTCTAGCAGGAAAGTTAAAGGGATTTTGTTAGGAAGGATAGTTTTAGAGGAATTTACTTTGTAGTGTTCCTTTTCCTCCTTGGTAATGCCCTTCATGAGATGAAGTACTGGAGGAGCAGAGGGTTGAGCAATAGACTTGCCTTTTTCTACTTTGGAAATTTTCTTGGGAGCCATTAGAGAAGATTTGAGAGATTGGAGAATTTGAAGAATTTGGAAGAGAGAAATGATAAGGATTAGATGAAGCGAGGATGGTTACTATTTTAGGGGGTATTTATAGCCATTTAAAGAATCTGTAAATGGCTAGAAATGGATTTATAAAGAGATAGAAACGGTTGGCAGTCAAATCACTTAATGATTTAGCAGTTATACAAATTCGCATTCGCAAATTCAGGAATTGCGACTGCGATTTTCAAAAAATATGAGTAACGGACAAAAAACCTTGGGAATACATGCTTTCAATGGTAAAAAATTTGAAATCTTGACCAAATTACTGGTGGAGAGTGATTGTCATGATCGCAAATTAACATTTTTCAGTCAATTGACATGGACCATTAATTTGCGATCGTAAACAATAGATGGCGATCGCAAATTACGAGGCATCAAGGATAAGAAGAAGAATTAAGTTTTTGAAAAATTCAAAGTTGTGATCCACTTATTAATGCTTAATTTATTACAATATGTCACAGAAAATCACAATTGCGATTAAAATTAAGACATCTTAAAAGATCAACTATCAAACATAATCAACACAAAAGATCAAAATTTTCACTTTAGGGAGCATCCATCAAGCATTCCTAATTCTCTTTTAATGAAGTTCAATCTTTCTTCGTTGAGAGTTTAGTGAAAATATCTGCAAGTTGATGATTTCTGTTAATAAATTCTAACATAACATCACACTTTTGGATATGATCTCTAAGAAAATGGTGTCTAATGTCTATGTGTTTACTCCTAGAGTGTTGGATAGGATTCTTAGAGAGATTGATAACACTAGTGTTATCACATTTAATGGGAATGTAATCAATCACTTTGCCAAAATCCTTTAATTGTTGTTTCATCCAAAGGACTTGGGTGCAACAACAACCCATAGCTACATACTTGGCTTCCGCGTTGGATAAGGCAACCAAAACTTGCTTTTTACTAAACCAAGATACTAAACATTCTCCTATAAATTAGCAAGTTCCATAAGTGCTCTTTTTATCTAAAAGACTACTTACATAATCAGTATCCAAATAACCTATGAGACTAAAAGATGAGTCCCTAGGATACCATAAACCTAAGTTTAATGTGCCATGCAAATATTTGAAAATTCTTTTAACAACATTTAAATGAGATTCTTTAGGAGAGGATTGGAACCTAGCACACATGCATACACTAAACATAATATCAGGCCTAGAAGCAGTTAGATAAAGTAGAGATATGATCATACCTCGATATCTCTTTTCATCTATCATCTTACCCGATTCATCTTTGTTCAACTTGATGGTACCACTCATGAGGGTTTTTGCTACTTTGCAACTATCCATGCCAAACTTCTTGAGCACCCCCTTTGTGTATTTGGCTTGGCTGATGAATATCCATTATTTGGTTTACTTGATTTATAGACTAAGAAAGAACTTGAGCTCTCCCATCATGCTCATTTAGAATTCCTTAGTCATACACTTAGCAAAATCCTCATAAAGAGATTCATTAGTAGCACAAAAAATTATAGCATCAACATAAATTTGTACAATAAGTGTATCATGCTTATGCCTTTTAACAAATATTGTAGTGTCCACCATTCCTTTTTTTAAATCATTTTTCAAAAGAAATGAACTAAGCCTTTCATACCAAGCTTTTGGAGCTTGTTTCAATCCATACAAGGCTTTATTCAATTTAAAAACATGATTAGGAAAATTATGAGACTCAAAACCAGGAGGTTGCTCAACATAAACTTCCTCCTTAATTACTCCATTTAAAAATGCAATTTTACATCCATTTGAAAGAGTTAAAATTCATATGGCATGCAAAGGCTAAAAGAATCCTAATGGCCTATAATATTGCTATAGGAGCAAATGTTTCATCATAATCTATGCCTTCCTCTTGGTTGTAACCCTTAGCAATCAATATAGCTTTATTTCTAGTGATGAAACCTTACTCATCTAACTTGTTCCTAAACACCCATTTGCAACCAACAATTAGGTGTTCTTTAGGCCTATGGACAAGTTCCCATACATTGTTTCTCTCAAATTGGTTGAGTTCCTTTTGCACAACAATCATCTAACTTTCATCATCAAAAGCCTCATCAATGGATTTTGGCTCAAGTTGAGAAACAAAAGCAAGATTATTATTTAAAAGATTAAGTTGAGATCTAGTACTTACACCCTTAGAGGTATCATCAATAATCAAATCTTTGGGGTGATCCTTAGAGAATCTCCAATCCTTGGGTAGATCTTGACTTAGCTCAACTTATTGTTGATGTTGTGGTTCTTCATCTACTCTTGATGATTAACCTTCTTCCTTATCTTTATCCTCTTTTCTTGTAGTGTCTTCCAACTCTAATTTTTCAAAGTCACCTATAAGGTTATCAACAAAAATACCTTTTCCAAGATCAAGTTTACTAGATTCATCAATTATAGACTCTTGAACTACTATAAAACTCTTATTAAAGACTCTATAAGCCTTGCTAGAGGTGAAATAACCTAAGAATATACCTTCATTGGTCTTAGAATCAAATTTCCTAAGATTGTCCTTGGTATTCAATAAATAACACCTGAATCCAAATACTCTTAGGTATGATATCTTGGGTTTTCTACCATTCCATAGCTCATAAGATGTTTTATTGAGAATGAGTCATTTAAAAACTCTATTTGCAATATAACACAAAATATTAATGGCTTCGACCCAAAAGTAATTTGGTAAAGAATACTCATTGATCATGGTTCTAGCCATTCTACTAGTATTTTATTTTTCCTTTTTACAACACCATTTTGTTGTAGTGTTCTAGGAATTGAAAAGTTGTGAAAAATTCCATTCTCCAAACAATAAGTTTCAAAAGACTCATTTTGAAATTATTTTCCATGGTCATTCATATAGAAGAAATGAAGTAACCCTTTTAATTTTGAATTCTTTTTGCAAAGCTTTTGAAAGCATAAAATGTATCATTCTTATAAGGTATAAAGGACACCCAAGTAAACCTATAACAATCTTCAACTACGACTAGTACATAATGTTTTTCACCTAAGCTAGCACTTCTAGTAGGTCCTATTAAGTCCATATGAATTAGTTGAAGGGGTATAGATGAACTTATATCATTTTTAGCTTTGTAGGAGGCTTGATGTTTCTTCCCCATTTGGCAAGGACCACATGTCTTGTTTTTAGTGAAACTTAGCTTGAGAAGGTTTTCCACTAGCTTTCCTTTTGATAGGCTTTGTAATAGATCCATGTTTGCATATCCAAGCCTTTTATGCCATAACCAAGCCTCATTACTAAAAGACATAAGACACTTGAAAGATTGGTTAGCCAAATTGTCTAAGTCAATTGAGTAGGTATTGCCTTTCCTTTCACCCTTGAAAACAATCTCATCTTCCACTAATATGGTGACTCAACATTCTCTAGGATCAAAGGTGACTGTATTACCTTTATCACACCATTGACTTACACTCAACAAATTATGTTGTAAGCCATTAACTAATAAAACATTATCAATCAAAGAACAACCATTCTTATCAATGGTTCCAATGCCAATTGCCTTACCCTTGGCATTGTTACCAAATGTGACATTTCCACCTTCTTTTTCTTTTAATGCCATGAATAGCTTCCTATTTCCCCTCATATGCTTAGAGCATCCACTATCCATATGCCAATTGCTTGATTTATCAGTGGCTACCACAAATCACTAAACAATACAAGAAAATCACTTTTTCTTAGGTACCCAAGCATACTTGGGTCCTAAGAGGTTAGAAGTTGAAGGGTCCTTTAATTTGAGGTGAGCCTTCCTAATATAATAATGAAAATTAATGTGCCCATATTTCATGCAATAGTGACATTGGAGTTTAGACTTATTAGTCTTTCTCCTATGCACAAACTTAATATAAGTAGGAGGCCTTCTCATACTTTGGTTATGTAAGTGCATGCAAGTGCATGAGTGATAAGGAGTAGTAGATAATTATTTGTGTTTGTGTGCATGAGCATGCTTCTTTTTATACATGTAAGCATGATTAAGCTTCATTGAAGTAGGCCTTGAGCCATTTTGTGCTTTCTCTTTGCCTTTAGGCATTGGGAATTTAGTGCTTAGAGCACTTTTCTTCCCTATGACCTCAACACTTAAGGTTTGAGGTTTTGATGCTTTAATGAATGTAGTAAGTGATGATGTGGATGAGGAGGCTCCATTAAAGCCTAAACCATGTCTAATTAAGGGTGGCCTTTATGATACTATTAGGGTATCCAAGACTTTCTTTCCCTTATGAAATTTAGAAATTGAGTTAAGCTCAATGACTTCTCCTTTTAGGGAGTCATTCTTTTTTCTCAAAAAAGCTAAAGATGTTGATGCCTTAGATTTTCCATAGATTTTTTAAGCTCATCATTTGAAGCTCTCAATTGTCTTACAAGATAATTGAAGGATTTATAATCATCCTCTAATTTTAAGCATTTTTTCTTATAAGACTTTATTTGTGACTTATACTTGTCACATCTCATAATGAGAGCTTCTAAAAGCTCTTCATCTACATCATCTAAGTTATCATAATCTGAATGAGAATAAGATGAAGTGCTTACTTCATTAGGAGAGTCTTCTTGAGCCATGAAACATATGTTGGTAATCTCTTCATCCTTTTCATCCTCACTTGAGCTATCATCCCAAGTGGCTTTGAAGTTTTTTCTTTTCTCTTTGTCCCCTTTCTTCTTCTTCTTTAGCTTGGCACAATCATATTTGATGTGGCCTTGCATGCCACACTCATAACAAGTGACTTCGGTTGATCTCTCTTTAGGATTAGAAGTAGCTCTCTTGAAGTTTCATCTCTCCTTTATTCTTCTAATGAGCTCCTTGGTCCTTCTAGAGAGCATTTCTAGTTCCTCTTCCTCCTTGTCATTTTCTTCTTCACTTGAGGTAGTTTCCGCTTCCTTCTCTTTGGTTGAAGATTTAAGTGCCAAGGTTTTCTTTTCATGTTTTTCTGATTTTTCTCCTTAGCCCCTAAATTTCTTCATTTCCTTATCCTTTTTTAAGGCTAACTCATGAGTTAAGAATTTTCTTATTAAAACATTCATAGGAACCTTCCCAATCTCTGGATTGGACTATTGAATGTTGCATACTTTTACACCAAAATTATCTAATGAAAGAGTTTTAAGGATTTTAGTATTTGCCTTATAGTTGGTGAGAGTCCTTCCAAATTTCTTCATGTTTGTGACAATAGAAAGGAGTCTATTTGTCATTTTAGTGATGTTTTCATGGTCTTTCATCATGAAGAGCTCCTATTCTGTCACATACATTTCCAACCTACTTAATTTCACAAGTGTTGTGCCCTCATGATAGTTTTTCAGGGTCTTCCATATGGCATGAGCTGCTTGGTAATATTGTACTCTTCTAATCTCTTCCCTTGAAAGAGAGCATAAAAGAATTTCCATGGCTCTCTTGTTTATGCCATTTGACCTTCTATGGGCTTCAACCCATTATTCTCTTGGAATGAGTTTTTCATTTCCATCCACTACTTTGGTGGGTGGCTTCCATTCTTTGACTACAACATCCCAAAGATCCACTACATCTATATCAAGATACATCTCTATCCTATACTTCCAATGAGTATAGTCGGATCCATCAAAGTAGGGCTTGAAGTGTGAGTGGATTCCTTCTTATGCCATGATATTTGCTCACCCAATTAAGGTTTGTTTGTGAGACTTGGCTCTGATACCACTTGTTAGCCTAGGGCACCAAGAAGGGGGGTTGAATTGGTGTTTAATTAAAAAATAAAATGAGGGATAAGGTGTTTAAGAAGTTAAGTAAAAAAAGAGAATAATAGACATAAGAGTTTATAGTGGTTCGGGTATTAACCAACTCTATGCCCACTCCCCAATTCTCTACAATTAGGTATTTCACTCAACTCATAAAAGGTGTTTCCAAGCTCACACCAAACCTTTACAACTTGTGTTTTCTAGGCTCACACAAAAACCTCTTACAAGTGTTTTTAAGGCCTACACTAAAATCTCTCACAAGTGTTTTCAAGGCTCACACTAAAACCTCTCATAAGTATTTTCAAGGCTTACACTAAAACATCTTACAATGGTGTTTATTGCTCACACCAAACAATCACTAAAGCATAAATGAGAATCGAAAGAATGAATAGCAAATTAGCAAGAGTATGGTTACAAATTAATGAATTCTTTTGCATTTACAACTATTTGGTGGAGTATTTATAGCTCATATCCACCAAAGAGACGTTGGGCTAAAACTATCAACAAATCTCTAAGATGTGCTAGGTAGATTCAACATTAAATGCTTGTCAGGCTGAAGTCGCAGTCCTATTACCTTTTCACAGTCGCAAATTTTCAATTTCCATAGAGGAGCTAAAAATTTCAGCGAAAAACCCCATTTGTGTTTAACGGCTAGTCCATATGTTAGCTTTATGTTGGTCATCTAGGAAAATATAGTCATTGTGTTCTAACTACTCTCATAAGTCGCAGTCGCAAGATACCAATGCCTTGCGCATGGTTAAGATCTTAAATTCTTCTGTTTAAAGTGAAAACTTTAATTGCTTAAGTTGTGGTTGCAAACAAACTTTTGTCCTCATGATTTTTTATCTTCAACGAACACCTAGGATACTTGGCAAGCTGTGGCTATGACTTTGGTTCAATTTTTGTCACTATGAAAGTTGCGGTCACGACTCATGCGTGACATACATTGCAAATTCTTCTATGACTAAGGTTTTGCCAACTTTGGATGTGTCACGACAGCGAAGTTATCTGCTAATTCCTCTAGCCTAGCTTCAACCTTCCTTGTGACTGATTCACGATCGCGATTTACACTACACTCGTCACAAATTTGGATGATCTTTGCATTATTAGAGATTTTGAACTTCATCTAACTTCCGATGAAAAAATCTAACTTACAATCTGCAAAACAACACTTAATGAAAGTATAAGAATTGATCAATCTCTATTGTCAAGATAAAAAAAGGTCCAAGACTTTGGTTTAACCAACCTAGTCCAACACATACCTATGTAAATACAATGTTACCTCATTTTCCTTTTGATGTAAATATCCCCTATGTAACTATAATGTTATCCCACTCCTTTTTAATGTAATTATCCTCCCTTTGAACATTTGTATATCTCCCATAACTTGCCATGTAAATGTTTTTGTTTCTAATATGAATACTTATGTAAATCCCTTATATCCTTTGTTAAAAGGATTTTTCATTCACTTGCTTATCTTTTCTAACAATGTAAAAATTGTTCTCTTCTATATAACTTTCTCCTTTGTTGCCTTTTTTAGTTTCTTATGTACATATGTTCTTTTGAGACTTTAACCTTGGTCCGAAGTGACCGCGTATATTCTCTATCACATGTTGATAGAAGAATGGGACCACAACTAAGAAAAAGCCTTTAAACCTTATATGTGGGATAAAAAAGGTTAGAAGGATCTTTTGCAAATAAAGTGTGCATTTCATGTATACATGCATCTCTTACCTCATTCAACATCATGCTAATTGCCTTTATTTTATTACCATCATAGCTTCATCTAAACTCTTATGGAAAAGAATGAGTAATCAACTAGCTATGAAGAGTAAGACACTTAGCCCAATCTAAGGACTTGAATCGACTGTGTCACCTGAGGTCATAGAGAGTATCAAGGCTAATCTCAGTAGTACTATAGAAGAGAGGATTGGTACGAAAGTAAATAAGCACCTTAATAGGATTTTAAAGAAGAATGACTCTTCTACTAGTACGATGAATGAGGGGAAGGTATCTATGGAAACACCTCAGCCTATAGTGATTGGCGATAATTCTTTTGGGATAAAAAAGTATCATGAGAGTAAATTGGTTATGGAAGTAGGGGGTACTACTATAGCTCTTAATAAGCTTATGGAAAGTGAGAAGGAAAACATTCAGTTTTGATCTTGCCAAATGACACTTGATATTAAAGGCCTCGAGAGAGGAACTAATATTGAAGAGTTGCTTGATTGTAAGCCTAATAAACTTTTAGCAAATATCTAATTCTTTGAGCTATCAAAGTATATAGGGACCATAATACAAGGAATCACATTTGTTCATATGTGTTGGTCATGGAGGTGTCTGGGGTACCTATAAATACTATACTAAAACTCTTTGAGTTATCATTGGAGAGGTCTGTAAAAACTTGGCACTTCAACCAGCCAAAAATGATTAGGGAAGACTAGAAAGAGCTAATGCAGGCTTTTGAAAAACATTATACTTATAATTTTGATATGAAAGTTACTATGCAAGATCTAGAATCATTAAAATAAAAGTCGAGAAAAGTTTCATTGACTACATGAGGAGGTGGAAAAAGATGGCATTCGAGGTGACCATTAAACTAACTAAGAGGGAGCAAGTCAAAATGATTATTATGGGAGTCTTGCCCAGTGTAAGAGAAGTGTGTCATCTCAAGCTCAGGAGAAAGGAATATGACAACTAATGTAAACACTGTCCTCGACGCAATTCATCAATTTAGGTATGACTTTGTCTAAGGCATTTGCGAGATTACAAAAGAAGGGAGTATTGAAGTTACTGGCACAACGACCACCCTTCAATGCGTTGATAAAAGGGTATGACATAAATGCTTAATGTGCTTTCTATCAAAAAGTTGGGCATAACACATATGACTATTATGGACTAGGCATGAAATCTAGGATCTCATTAACAACAAGACTATAATTTCACTAAACTTTGGAAGATGAAGCATATAGGAATCCATTCTTGAGCTATCATAATGTTTCACCCCCAAACCAAGGAACTTTTATGATTGATTTTGGGATTCCTGAGGAGGTTATGATGGCTACCTTTGAGAAAGTGACCCTTATGAAAGTTACAATTGTTAATTGTGCCATTAATCTTTAGAAAAGCTTAAACGAGGAAATAGAAGAAGTGAAGAGAGGGAGAATGATCAAGTTGTAAGAAGTAAGTGACTAAAAGAATGAAGAGGAACGGGTGAACCATGTATTTAGGAGTAGGGAGTACTATCCAAACAAAGAGGCCCTTAAAAAGCCTAAAGTTAAGAAAGAGGTGGATAGGCCTATGGTGAAGAAAAATGAAAAGAATCTTATGTTGAGGAAATTAAAGAAGATTTTAGCTCATATTAGTATATAAGAATTACTCATATACTCCTAAGAACATAAAAGAGCAATGGTTACAACTTTTTTAAGTTTGATAATCTCTAAGGAAGTTATTCCAAAGGATGTAATAGACTTAGTCGCTAATAAGGGAAATATTACGTTTTCTGATAAGAACCTACCACCTAAAGGAAAGGACCATAATTTGGCTTTGTTCATTAAAGCTGAAGTGAGATGAAGATGAACTCCATGTATGATGGTTAATGATGAGTCTAGAATTAATGTTTTCCCTCTGAAGTTATTGCGCAAGTTTGAGGTATCAGAGAAGGATTTAAAAGTATTAGACAACATTATCTAGGCTTATAGTGATAATAAAAGGCCAATAACTGATGTGTTCAAAACTATGGTAAAGATCGGGATTGTGGGGACGATGATGGAATTTATGGTGCTAGAGATTCCCATTTCCTTTTTGTTATTGTTAAAGAGGTTGTGGTATCTTCCATTGGGAGATATGTTGTTCATAGTACATTAAAAAGTCAAGATCCCTATAAGGGTGAGGTGGTGACATTATATACAAAAGTTAGGGAGATTGTGTCGACACTTAACATAACTGTCCCACATCTTAGAGGTTTTTAGTTGCCAGGGTTATGGACAAGTGGGTTGATCCAAAAGTGATAGAAATTACAAAGAATATGAACTTTCTTTTAGGATAAAGATTAGGAAAGAACCCTATGGGTGTGTTTAAGTTCCTAGAAATCCTACTCAAATTGCCAGAAGAGGATTACGTTACCATGGAAAGGGAGGAAAGTTAGAGATAAAAGATCTACATAGACCTTTTATCTAATTTCTTCATAAAAAATGAGAGGTGGTTGAAGTGCTTGAAGAGGAGATTGTTGAAGAGGATGAGAAACATGTGGAAGATGATTCAATGGGTGATCTCGAGAAAACATTTTTTCACATGCAAGTAAGGGGAAGCAGGCTATTTGAATTATTGGGATTCATCCAATGAGGAAAGTGAGAAGAAAAAGAAAAAGAAGAAGGGGAAATAAGTTATGAAAGTAACAAAAGATCAGAACAAAGGACAATTTGCAATTTTATATGGCCCTTAAACTACATGGATATGAAATGATAAATGGAAGATCTTCGATGAAGAGCACTGATAATATTTAAAGGATATGCACTTTTGGGCAATAGACAAAGATCTCAAGAAGAAGCACTTTGGAATGGTAAATCAGGAAGTATCCCTTATGGATCCTTAAAGGGGATATACTAATTTGTGTCAACTCACTGAAGGAACATATCATTACAAGAAAATAAAAAAATAGATATAAAAAATTTCCTACTACCTATATTTATAGCTATTTAGTGACTACATTAAAATGAATTTTTTTAATGGCTAAACAATGACTACATAATTGCAAAATTGCTGGCGCCAACTGCTACCTACTGCCTGTAGTAGCTATTTAATCATTATTTAGCGACTACATGTTTAGTAGTAGCTAAGGGGAGACTAAAAAAAAACATCCTATAATTAATTTCTTGCATTTGAATTTAGCTACTACAAACTGTAGTAGCTAAGTAGTAGCTAAATTTTTTAATGTTAAAAGATTAGCTACTAAATATTTTGTAGTCGTTAAATAGCTATTACTTTTTGTTATTCACTAACTTTAGCAACTATATGGTGTAGTAGCTAAGTATATGTAAAATTTTATGTTGCTAGTTAGCTACTAATATGGTTATTGGTGGCTAATTAGCCACCATATTTTGGTTAGTAGCTAACTTTATCTAATACAATATTTGTAGTTAAGTCACCTTTTGTGTTCATCTAAAATTTTGATGTTAGCTAATACAACATTTAGTAGCTAACCAATTAAAAAAATGGGTGCATTTCTACCTTAGGGTTTTCTCTTATGTACATGAAAGTTAAGTAGCAGTTTTATTATTGATCTCTTTTTCCTTTCCATCTACCGTTCCTCTTGAATTTTCCTTCATTTTCCTTGAATCCCTACCTAATTCTTGTGCTCATATCACTTAATTTTCCTTCCTTCCAAACACCATAATAGGATATTCTCTCCCAAGAAAACTCCCTAAAATCGTATTTTCCCCAATTTGATCATAATGCAACTTTCTAATTCCACCGAAACTAATTCGAATGTCCTACAAAATCTTGAAAGCCCTGGATCTCAAAATCCAATTTGGCAGATGATAACTCCTCCTAGTCTTCTTCCAACACCGATGAAGAGAGCGATAAAAGGGGGAATACTGTTGATGAGTAGTTGGTAACCTTCCATTCTCTTCCCTTAGGCTTTGTTTGGGATAAGGGTTGATAAAGGGTTGGAAGGGTTATTAATAAAATGGAATTGATGAGTTTGGTTTGGAAAGAAAATATTAAATTATATTTGTGTTTGGGATAGTATGAATGGAAAGGAATGGTTTGAGATTAATTTTGTTTGTTTACAATGGAATGGAATGAAATGAAAGGTTAACTTAAAAATTAACAAAAACACCATTGTACATACTAATTCAACCAAATGCTTTTCTATCAATTATCTTATATTTTTATCATACTTATTTTCAGTAAATCATATATTTTTAATTGTTATAATTTTATAAAATTTATTCTCTTTATTCATATAAATATAAAATTAAAAAATTAATTATATATTTAATAATTATTTTAATAAAGTACAATGCATGTTAAGTAAAAACTAGTATTAATAAAATTCTTTTATCAATTTATGCTTTTGTTCATAGCAAATGAGCAATTTTATTTTTTTTTAAAAAAAAGAAACGATACATAGCATCTTCTAATAACAGTATTTACATCACCCATCAGAATGGTAGCATGATACATAATACTTATAACATATCAAAATACCTCCAAGTAAAAACAAATAGAATTCGAATAAGTAAAGTACAAGTTATTCCAACAAATGGTCATTGCTCAAAGATGAATACGACAGACCTAAAAACAAGTAACAAAATCTCATGTATTTTCTAGATTATTCATAATTTTATTTTTATTAAATAAGACTTCCAGATCATTCATATTTTGTTATTAAAAATATTGAATTCTTAAATGTTCAATTAACATAAATAACTTATATAAATTTTGCAGGCCAGGTTACTAATTAATCATACAAGAAAATACTTATAAATTTTTCATATCCCATAATTTCATAATTAAAAAGTACTAATTGTGCAAACTAGTCAAAAGTTGAAAGCTTAACATTATTGTTCCCAAAAGGCAACAATAGTTAAAATAAAGTCATCGTTACCAAACTATTCAAAAATTTAACAAACAACTTTAATAAATAAAATGAAGTCATTTTCCCAAGATGTAGAAATCTTGGGTTTTGCTTCAACTCTCTCATTCCTGGCATCGATTACTTTTACTAGTTGTGTGTGCTCCAGTGACTCATTGTTGACTTTTCTCTGCAAAAAATAAGAAAAAAAAAATAAACATTTAAGTAAATGTAAAGCAATAAGCACTTATAAGGAAAGCAAGCCAACATCAACAACTCAAACTCTAACTTCTTCCAAAGGTTATAAATAGTAAATGTCTTCCCTTTTCACCAAACTCATAGTATTTTTCTCAAAAAAGAAATATAGTTTTGATTAGCAACTAATACTAATATGATCTAATGAAAAACAAAAATAACTTTTTTTAATAGATTGAAACTTACTAGTTCTTTGGTCCATCATTCATCATTCGCTGTAGTATTTTGTTGCGACGCTCTATTAGACAACCAAGTATTGCCTTTAACTTACTAGGATTTTCAATAAGGAATAAGTAAGCATCATCAATATCATCTGAAGTAACTCTTATATCCTTAAACAGATTCCATACATCACTCTTAGGAATCGAAAGTTGTTTTGTGGTGAGAAAATCAGATGACATATGTTGTATTGCAGTAGCCACATTATCAAGACCCTCTTTCATCATTATTGATACTTCACCATCCAAACGTGGTCTTTTATTGTCCTCTTTTTTTTTTGAAGAAGTTGCTACTTCAGATTGTTCTTGTGATCTTCTATCACGTGGAGACATTCTATAAGCATCATCACCAAAACTATTAAAATTCTCAAGCACCAAGCAGTGCATTAATGTCTTCAATAGTATTCATTGAGGAAGATTGTTTTACATTAGTAGCCTCTTTTTGCCTAATTTCAGCAGTAGTTTTAGTGAGCTTTTTAGTAGCCCTATCCTTACCAAATAGCTGGAATAACTTCTCACAATTTCTCATCGATTTGTCCTTCCATTCAATAGTTTTAGGATGAGCCTATCCATAGCAATAAAAAAAATTAACATATTAGCATCCACATTCATTCTATACTAAAAAAATTATAAAGTGAAGGAGAATACAAACCACAATGAGTTGTTGCCATACTTCAGGTTCTGCAGTCCACTTCTCACATATATGATCCTAACCAAATCCACCCATGCCCTTTTTGAAAATATCATAACAGCTCATAAAATTCTTTTTTATTAATTTCATTTGATTCTGAATTTTTGTTTTGTCAAGTGGTTTGTTTAGAAATTTTTTCTTCAATTCACACAAAATGTTGTTGAATGTTGAAACCCTACGTGATTACCCAATATGTGCTCGTGTAAATAAGCATCAATCAAGGCATCATCCATCAAAGGAGACCAAACACATTTATCTTTATTATATTTTTATGACCTCTTAATTAAAATGCTACAAGAAAAATATAAAGCAAAAGACAAAATATAAGTAGCCACAAACTTTTGATAACATATCACTACACAATAAAAAGAAAAAGAAAATATTCATTAAGGTCTAGTCATATACATAACAAAAAAAATACAACTTCAAAGTTCTGCAATTTAAGGATAAAACAATTCAAAATACATATCTATATAAATATCTAAATATTAATGAGTTATAATCTTCCCACATATGTCTTGCTATAGTGTCTCTAATCATTTCTCCTCTACGTGCATCTTCACTACTATCTAATCAAGCACATGAAACGTTTACCTCTTAATTCATAATCTCTTAGTCAACCTAAGCAAAAATATCAAGATCTAGATTTGCTCCTATCAAGTAATTATGCAATATGCAACACGCAAGTATAATTTTATTTTGAGTTTGGACACCATAATTTGGTTTAGAAGTACTTGCTATAATTGGAAAGCATTTCTTAACTACACCAAATGCACACTCAATTGCATTTCGTAAAGAAGCATGCTGAAAATTAAACAATTCCCATTCATTTCTTAGTGGATTCCTTGAGTACTCTTTCAAATGATATCATTCTCTTCTATAAGGTGTTATAAGTCCACTCCTTAACATGAATCCATCGTCAATAAGATAGTACTTTCCTATACATAACCATCTATATTATTAGATTCACATAATTCAAATGTTGTAGCAAAATTTATAAATTAGAGTACTATTATAATTACCTTGAGGAATTATAATGCATTTTTAGAACTCTTGAATCAGATGCAGTACTTTCCTACCCTGTCAACACATAAGTAAATCTTAAGTTAAATGTGCATGCAACCAACACATTTTGGGATGGGAAATATTTTCTCCCACGATATTTAGGTGCTTCACTAGAAGACACTTTCACACGAATATAGGTCACATCAATTACACTGATGCAATCCTAAGATTAAATACATCATTTGCTATAATTGCACATGAAAATGAAAAAATAATATATGTTAAGGAAATGACTTTTACCTTAAAAAATGGGTAGAATCTATCATTTGTGGCTATTTCTGAGGGAATCCCACTACCATCTGGTTGTATGAAAAATTTATTCTCTACCATTATCAAGGCTCTTAAAACGTTATGAAAATGATGACTTATTGTCTATTCGGATCGTAAAAAATGGAATGCAATCTATCAGTTGATGACATTATGTCCCAAAATATAAAAAGATTTCACAACTAGTTCTTCCACACTAATCCTTAAAGTTGGTCGCATATCCCCATCTCTAACTAAAACATCACATAATCTAATAAATGCCACAAGACTCATTCTTAGCATAAAGTGACAATGTTCAGTACCTACAAGTTTGGTCATTATTTGTGGCCTTACTCGATCTGCTTCTAGTGTTATAAAAAAAGGAATTTGTATCTTTTGGTATTCTTTTGTTATAGCAAACCAACATGTTACTATAGCAACAATTTGTGCCACATATGCAATAATTTTTTTTGAAACTTTAGAAAATTATGATCTTCAATAATGTCATCATCCATTTATGAAAATAAAATTAATATATCAAAACAAAGCATGTAAACTTAAACTAATAAAGATTATGTTACATGCTGGTATCTTTGATCGTTCACCAGTATGGTCTGGGTTTCGCAACAACAGTAATAACTGTAGTCCTTGTAGCAACACTATGAAAGTCTAAAGAGGACATTTAGGGTTGCATTTTATAACCAAATCTCCTTGGCTAACATAAGCTAAAGACACTTTATAGATTAAATTCCATGAATTATTTGATAAACTCAATTCATAAAACAAACCTTTAAGCATGGATAACTCAATTCTAAATAGGCTGGGAACTTTTATAGATTGAATTCCTACTAATAATATTTTGATAAATGAAAATCTGGAAATTGCTGTAATATTAAAGAAGAAGACTAATATGTGGCTATGCTTATGAAGTTAGTTGAAGAGGGGATTGCAGTCCACTATTTTGTAACTTTATGGTTTATATAAGCTAATGAATGACAACTTTGTCTAATTTATATTAATAGTCAGTAAGTCTCGATTTAAATTTTGTTATGGTTATAAAATTTTAATTATCATTATATTATTAAATTTTAATTTTTATTGTAATTAGGTATGATCATTAAACTTTCAACTTTTTGATATTGCAATATTTTTTTTGGATTTGTTTAATATAGCTAAATATGTTTAGACCTATTAATGCTTTCATAATTTTTTAATCTTAAATTCGATTTAATTCTGAAAAATAGATTCCATTAATTAAATCAAAATTATGTTAACATAGACAATTTGACTAATTAAAACTACTTTAACATTGACAATTTACACTTAATTAGAGTAAAAATATCATAAAGGATACTCTTAGCATCAGTTAAAGCACTGTAAGATTAAAATTATAATTAATTAAAATTAAGACAAAAATTTAGTAACCGCAAATTGAAGTTTCGTAATTACAAATTTTAGTTGTTATTCATATAAATTATCCAAAAGTTTCATATGGTCTAGCAAATTAACTCTCTTGCAATCTCAGGACAATATTAATGAAATCACTGTGAATTAAAAGTTGGATCCTGGGGATATTGTTATAACCTTTTGCACTAGATTTTCACTTGCATTCATTTATAAGCAATAGTTAAAAAAATAATGAATGTTTAATGAGCAACACTAAAAAAGAAAATTTTGATCAACTTCATTCATCACATGAATTTTTGAACATACAAAAAATCGTATGTTTTGTATGCTACTTCACTTGCATTCATTTACAGCACAGATTTTGTTTTTTTTTTTTCTAGCTAGTGGCCCATGCCACACATGGTTTGCGGGATTGTGAAAAACCCTTGTGCGGTGGCACGCACAGTTGTGCGGCCTAAGCTACACAAATTTTTTTTTTTAGCTACTGGCCTATGTGCGGTCCTGTGGGATTGTGAAAATCCCTTGTGTGTGGCCCAAGCCGCACAAATTCTATTTTTTTTAGTTGCTGGCCCATGTGCGGTCCTAACAACACATATGTGCGGCTTGGACCGCACTCTGCTCCTCCCTCATATTATCAAGCAGGGATTGTTGGATACAAACTACAAAATGGAGATTTTTTTTCTTTCAGCTAATAAATTAACAAATTAGCGATTTAACAGTAACAAATCTTACTTGAATGGATTCGTCCAAAAGCGGCAGAGAGAATATCAATAGATTTGCGGAATCGGCAACACCAATTGATTGGAGATGAAGATAGGGCGTCCAATTTTGTAGTGTTGTTGGTTTGCTCTACTTTGAGTTAGTCCAGACGAGAATCACAACAACAATGAGTGAAGGCAATACAAATGAAACAACAATTTTGTTGTGTTGATATTAGGTGAGTGAAGAAAATATAAACAAACCAAAACAAGGGCAAAACGAGGAAGCAATGGTGTGCAACAATAGGGCTCGAGAAAGTAGGTTGTTGGCCAATCAAAACAAGGGCAAAATTATACGTGTTTAATTTGAACAAGTGAAAATATCCCAACTTAGGATGTTTCAATTGGGTGGCTATGAACTGGTTTATCAAACCCTTTAAAACCAGTTCATTTTACTCAAATCTCTCCTATCTAAATATAAAAACTATTTTATAAATCAATATCTTTGATTTCATTCCTTTATAAACTTTCAATCCAAACATTACAATTTTCTTATTTTGTTAACTTTCCCTAATTAATTAATTAATTAAACTAATTACGATTTCTATTAAGTTAGGGTTTCTTTATTAGGGTTTTAAATAAAATTTATATGAATAAGATTGTGAATTACTATCTGTTGGTGGTGTATATATGGAAGTGTGTTTCCTGGCTAGTTCCATTGGCGTCTCAGGTTTAACCACAGAGGAATAGTTGCTTATGCGAATACTGGTTCTCTTCATTTGAATGGGAACCAGTTCTTTATCTCCTTGGACAAGTGTGATTTATTCGATCCAAAGAGTACCATTCTTGGAAAGGTAATGGTGTTTTTGGTTTTGATTGTTATTTTTCATTTGTTTAGAGTGTGAATGGAGCTCTTTTTTGTTTCAAGGTGACTGGAGATTCGATTTATAATCTTCTGACCCTTGGTGAAGTTGAAACTTACAAGGATGATCGGCCATTAGATCCGTCACCAAGAATTAAATCAGTTGAGGTATGGCTTTTTTTTATGTTCTCTCATGTATATTTATGAAGTATGGATGCGGACCTGTAACTGAATGTGTTGAAGGGATGTTTGTTCCTGCAGACTATGGAGACTGATAATAATGATTATATCTTCTCGGTTATTCCTGGCTGATTTTCTGAGATTAGCCCAATTTGGCCTGGTTTGTTTCTTTTCCAGTTCCCTTCACTCTTATGATCTGTTTTTAGTTTTGGGTTTCCGTTTTTTATTGTGTATGTGTTATGTATTCATCTTGGCAGCTTAATTTTCAATTGCCTGGGATGTTTCTTGTATATGAGTCAGATTCATGAGTTACTTTGTGTTTTATTTTTATTATATCTGCTGCAACTGGTTTTAATTTTTGTTTTTATCATGGGGTTCTAATTACTGTTTAATATTAGATGCTAGTTTGTTCTCATTTCCTGAGCTAGTTATCTGAATTATGAATTTTGTGTTCAGTGACATTAGAACAGATGTATTAGTTGCCGTTAAAAAAAAAAAAAAAGCAAGTTATTAGTTACCAAAGAAAAAAAAAAGCAAGTTAGTTGCTGTTAAAAAAATCACTTATTAGTTATGAAACTAATCAAAGGCGAGGAAATAGATAAGTTAATAATCTTATTAGACTTGAACCTTTTTTTTTGGGGGGTTAAATTCAATATGTTGTATTACTTTTCTTTATTTTTTCTATAAAGAAATTAGTTTCATATAAAAATTAATTAATAAACAAAGAAAAAAGTTGTTCAAATGATATAGAAATTGTTGATTAATTATTTCAATTTTAAGATCATCCACAAATACTTCCAAAACATTAATAACGAGAGACGTAGAAAATGTTGGCAAATAAGTTAGAAAAAGAAGTAGAGAGTATCTGTGATTCAAGTTTAGTTTTGGACAAAGAGAGATGGAAAGAAAGAAGACATTTCAACAAGGTCTACGGAATACATTTGTATATAGAGTATCTGTGATTCAAGTTTAGTTTTGGACAAATAGATGGAAAGAAAGAAGACATTTTAACAAGGTGTACGGAATACCATTAAAATTATTTGTTGTTAGCCATAACATTTTTTAGAAACTAAGAATGATGTCTTTTTGGGATAAGGGCTGCGTTAATCATTTCAATTAGTGTACCAGAACTATCCTGAATTATGGAAAATAACAATAATATATATATATATATATATACTGAGTTATCATTTTGTACAGCATGTTAGTAACATGTGGATGTGGTGGTAGAGTGGAATGCGTGGAAAACCATAACCATGCCTTTAAAGTGTATTGGTTGTGTGATGTTGGGGATGGCATGGACGTGTCTCACATGCATTATTGGTTATCCAATTTGTTTTTTCTATTAGATTAATTAATCTGCAAGAATGTATTTATATTTCAAAGAAAAAGATATAATAAAATAAAATAAAATTCATATGAAAGAGATTTGGAAATATATATATATATAGTTATCATTTTGTACAGCTTGTTAGTAACATGTGGATGTGGTGGTAGAGTGGAATGCGTGGAAAACCATAACCATGCCTTTAAAGTGTATTGGTTGTGTGATGTTGGGGATGACATGGACATGTCTCACATGCATTATTGGTTATCCAATTTGTCTTTTTTATTAGATTAATTAATCTGCAAGAATGTATTTATATTTCAAAGAAAAAGACATAATAAAATAAAATAAAATTCATATGAAAGAGATTTGGAAATATGTTGTTATTGGCCAAATATCTAGTCAATATGAATACTGTTCAAGCAATTGCCAAGCTTTTTTGGTGTTTATTTAAAAAGAAAATGCTGATATGTAGAGCATGATTCGTTAATTAGGAAAAAAATTAGCCATAATTACTTTGAAATTAGTCTTTCAACCGATTAGACTATTTTATAGTTTCACACGAGGTACTTTATATCTTTTGCTTTTAACAAGGCAATAATTTGTTTATTTTTGCTAATTACCTATATTACGTTTTCATGTACCTGGACATAAGACAAAATCTAACTAGCTAAATAAAGGAAAATTGTAATTTGATGCTACTTTCTTTTGTTTTTCTTTTTTTCTCAAATCTCAAACGTTGATGATGTGTAAGGAATGGTGGTTATTACCTTAACAGCATGGCTGCCTTATCTCCATCCTTCTAAATGTCAACCAAATGCTCAATGTGACAACCGCACTTCAATTCAACTTGGTGTGCTACTAATGGGCCTAGGCGTCAGTAGGCACTGGTGGAACCAGGCTATGTGGTATTCCATTAGGTGTTGATCAATTTGACCCAACAACAGAGGAAGGCATAAAAAGAATTAATGGCTTCTTCAACTTGCTAACATTCAGATTGAGTTGCACAGAAAGAACAGCTGCATAGAAAGAAAATGTTACTGAACCTCAGATAGAGGAGGATGAAACTTCCTTTGGCTCTTGAATATTATGTAGAATCTTGATGTGTATAATTTCATAGTGTACTTTTTCTTTTAAAACATGAGATTTTAATGTACTTTTCCTTTATTCTAATAATAGGATATTATGATTTTATTGTAATTTAATTTTTAATATTTATATTGAAATATTAGTAAGTTATTAATTAATTCATTTCAAATCAATATTTAATAAAAATCATTATTGTCTTAGCTAGTATCAAGATAGTAGCTAAATAATAAATAATAGTAATAAAATAATTCAAATTAAATTAAATTAAATATTTTCAAAAAATATTTAATTAAAAAAGAGAGTTTAGCTACTACATAATATAATAGCTAAACAGTCTTTATTTAGCAACTACAGACATGATAATAGCTAAAAAAGAGATTTTAATGACTACAAGATGTAGCTAAACAATCTCTATTTAGATACTACAGGCATAGTAGTAGCTAAAAAAGAGTTCAGCGACTACATTGTGTAGTAGTTAAGTAGTTGCTATTTAGCTATTACCAATATATTAGTAGCTAAAATCATACCTTAACTATTATATTATTTAGTAGTTAAATAGTTGTCATTTACGGTCTTCACAGTCACTTTTGTCATTAATTAACTACTGCTTCAACTACTAAAAGTGGGGTAGTCGCTATTTAGCTACTACCTATCTACTAACTTTTGCGTAGTAGCTAAATAGTTATCATTTAGTCGGTAAATTCAGCTTAGCTACTAGAGAAATAGTAATTGCAATATGTTAGTTGTTAATGTCTTAGATACTACAAAAACAAGGCTTAGCTACTACTTTTTTGCAGTAACTAAATTCGATTTTTTTTTTTGTAATGTATACGGGAATGACCTTAGCAAACATTGATGACATGATTATGAGTTCCATTAAAGATGTGGGTAATAGTGATGAAACACAAGTTTAGACATTGAAAATTGAACAAACTAAATTGGATGGGGTGGCGCTTTGGGAAAGCTTTATGAAAGTTAAATTGGGAGATGACAAATGAAACAAGATTTTGAGGAAGTGGGAAGGCTATGGTTGGCATAGAAATTAAGAATAAAGCGAGCTCTGAATAGGTCAGTGATTTGAATGCTACCCTTTGAGTGACTCGTGAGAAAAAGGCTAGAAAGAAGAAAATACTAAGGTTAAGGGGACTTCTGCCAATCTGCCAAAAGAAGCCTCTTTTCTAGATGTCTTTGATATTCTTATCTCTAGTTTTTTGAGGATGATGATATATTTATTTCTTAGTTTAAGGCAATGAATGACAAGTTTGCTTACTTGTGTGATGTGTTTTCTTGTAGTAGTGTGCATAGCATGCATCATTTCATGAACATAGTTAATATTAATTTTATGCATGCCACTACATTTAATCTTAGCACATAGGAAAGTCTAAAAATCTTGCTCATTTCTAGTGATGTTACACCCTAAGAATGGAGGAAGTTTAAACAACTACTCAAGAAGTATCAAAGGTCTTTGTTTGGACGTATAGATATGCCAAAGGTTGATCAACGAATAGATGAACACAAGATTCTAACTTATCTCCATATGAGACTAGTGAAATAGAAGGTCCAAATTATGAGGTCAAAGTGGGCTCAATTGGTGAAGGAGGAGGTGGCAAAACAATTGAATGCTAAATTCCTAAAGATAGTTGACTACTACGAGTGGTTGGCTGACATAGTGTCATTGCCAAAGAAGGATGAAAGAGTAATGATGTGTAGATTATAGAGGTTTGAATAAGGTGTGTCCCAAAGATGAGTTCCTTTTGCCCTATTTTGATACGCTAGTAGACAATATCATAAACTACGTTATGTACTTCTTGATATATGGGTTCTCTTGCTATAATCAAATCCTCATGGCAATCGCAGTCAAAGAAAAGACAACTTTCATCACTAAGTGGGGTACATATTATTACAAAGTGATGTTGTTTTGGTTAAATAATGCATGAGCGACTTACGAGTGATGACAATTACCTTATTTCATGACTTAATCATATAGAAGTAGAGGTATACGTAGACAACATAATGGTGAAGTCTAAGATAAAGGAAGGTAACTTTGAAGCTTTGAAAAAGTTTTTAAAGAGAGTTAACCAATATAACTTGAGACTTTGTCTAAAGAAGTGTGTATTCAGGTTTACATCTAGTAAGCTATTAGGGCATATGGTGAGCGAGAAGCTTATTGAAGTAGATTTGGACAAAGTAAAGGCCATTCAAGATATTTTTGCATCAAAGATAGAAAAGGAAGTTTGGGGTATCTTAGACCGTCTCTAGTGCATCAGTAAGTTCGTAGCTAGGCTTACTCCCATCTTTGAGTCAATCTTCAAATTGCTGAGGAAGAATCAATTGGTGAAGTGGAATGACTAGTGTCAAAAGGCCTTTGATAGAATAATATGTGACCAACTCATTAGAACTAAAACCCTCGAAATAGGGAAAACAATTAATTTTATAACTAATTGTAGAAGAAAGTTCTGTGAGGGTGATGATGACATAAGAAGATGAGGTAAGGATTAAACATGTTATGTATTACCTCTACAAAGAAATTTTTTTTTTCTTATGAGGAAAGGTATAATCAAATAAAGAATATGTGTTTGGCACTAGTGTGGGCTATAAAGAAGTTGAGGCACTATTTCCAGTCATACTTTGTTGAAGTGGCTTCGAAGCTTGATCAAATCACGTATCTACACGACACCCCTTCCTTGACTAAAAAAATTAGCAAAATGGTTGCTACTCTTGACAAAATTTGACATCATGTACATAACTAAAAAGATGATTAAAGGCTAGGCAATTGTAAAATATTTGGCAAATGAAGTGAAGTAAACAAGCCTAGTGATGCAAAAGGTCTAAGCAAGGATGTGAATGATCCAATTCAATTTCAAGGTCTAATCATAAGATGAAGGCTCAAAAAGTTTAAAGATGCACTTTGAGCTTTCATCCAAGAGGAATTACAAAAACATTGGCTTAAGAAGATAATAGATTGCGTGAAGATCAAATGCAAAAGGATGGGAGCATGAAGTCTTCAAAAAGAGTGTTTAGCTTGATTCAATGTAACCTCAATTTATGGAAGGAAGAAATTGAAACAAAAATTAAAGCACGACCATGATATGGTTGTGCGTCAATAAGAGCAAACACCAAATTTTAGCAAAAAATTGTGACACGTTCTGTAAGTATCAGATTTTGGACCTTAGGATATATAGCCTAATGATGAAATCACTAAACCAAATCCCTATAATGAAAGGGAAATTGCCCAAATAAAAGGATAGAAGGCCATGGAGAACCTTGGAAAAGCCTAATCCCAAGCCCTAAACTAAGCTCCAACCCAAACCTTAAGAGAAATTCTAAGCCAAATCTAAGGCTGCTTGGTAGGCTTGATGGTTTGTACATCAAACAAGATTGTACAACCCATCAAGCAGGGTTGTACAACCATGAAGTAGATTCAGGCAAGGTAAAGGCCATTCAAGATATGCTTGCACCAAAGATAAAAAAGGAAGTTTAGGGTTTCCTAGACCATCTCCAGTGCATCAGTAGGTTTGTAGCTAAACTTACACCCATCTTTTAGCCAATCTTTAAACTGCTGAAGAGGAATCATTTGGTATAGTGGAATGAATAGTGTCAGAAGGCCTTTGATAGAAGAATATATAACTGAATCATCAAAACTAAAACTCTTGAATAGGGAAAGCCATTAATTTTATATCTAATTGTATAAGAGAGTTGTGTGGGGCGATGTTGGCATAAGAAAATGAGGTAAGGAAAGAGCATGTTGTGCATTACCTCTACAAGAAACCACTTCTTTATGAGGAAAAGTATAATTAAAAAGAGAATACGTGATTGGCACTAGTGTGGGCTATAAAGAAGTTGAGGCATTATTTCCAGTCATACTTTGTTGAAGTGGTTTCGAAGCTTGATCCAATCAAGCATCTGCATGACATCATTTCCTTAACTAAAAAAAAATTAGCAAAATGGTTGATACGACCTGTAAATATTAGATTTTGGACCTCAAGATATATAGCCCAATGATGAAAACACTCAACTAAATCCCTTTAGGAATTGCCCAAATAACGAGATGGAAAGGCATAAAGAACCTTAGAAAAGCCTACGACCAATCCCCAAACCAAGCCACAGACCAAACCCCAAAATAAAGTCCAAGCTAAGTCTAAGGCTGCTTGCCAGTCTTGATGAGTTGTACATCAAGCAAGGTTGTACAACCCATCAAGTAGGGCTATACAGCCTTGACCAAGACTCTACAACCCTTGCTAAAACCCTAGACTATATAACCTTCTGGAACTGGTATCCCTTTTAACCCTAAGGCTATACAACATTGACAGAGGGATGTACAACCCATTCTTAGTTGTACAACCCACATGTAAACCTTAATTCCAACATATCACTCTTTTTCTTTATTATTGGATGCGTCCATGGTGCAACCATAACTATTTCTGGCACTGTACACCTATCCAACACCTATAAATATCCCTTCATTTGAAGAGGAAGAAGAGGCATGGAAACCCTAACTAAACTTTGCCAAAATCAATTCTTAGACATTCCTAGACATAGAAAACTCAAACCCTAATCACACCCCACTTTCTCCATGGTAGAACTAGGCTTTTATCTTTGTATTTATGCATTACCTTAAGCATTTTAGAGGAAAATTAAACTTGTTATGTGCTTTTGAGGGTAAAGGCATCACAAGGACACACCTAGGACCCCTTTTCCCTCTCTTCTTCTCTCCCTTTGTTTCTCATTTTTGATTTTTTGAAACCCAAAAAATGAGGGTTGTACGACCTTATTAGTAGGCTATACAACCCTCTTCCTAGGCTGTTCAACCTAGATTCATAATAACACATTACAAAACCTTCCTCTTTTTTCTTTTATATTTCTTGCTTTTGGGGATATCTTTTGCAATGTTTACTGAGATAGAATAGAGTGAGGTCAAATAACTTAGGACCTCTATTCACCTCAAAATGGAGTTTTATTAGTTTTCTCATTGACTTTTGTTGTCTCTTTCTTCTTAAAATGCTTTTGTGTTTTTTTGTTCCTTTGATCTTAAAGTTATATTTTTGGTTTTGTTTTAGCACTTTAAGGTAATGAGCAAGTGAGGAACTTGAGTTTTGTTTGATCTCGATAGCCCTCATTATGCAAGGTTTCATGTGTAGCCATATGATTAGTATTTTTGACTTTTTGATCTCTTAGTTTGATGTGAGCATTCTAACTTCTGTAATGTTAGGTTCTGCCCTAAATATTCTAACTCTTTATGAGCAAGATGAGGGAGAGTTCAATACCCTAAGACTTCATTTAAATGAATCTTTATTTCAAAGCTATCTAATGCCTTCCAAATGATTATCATTGTATGTATGTTGATTATCTTTCTTCTATCCATGATTCATGTATTTATACATGTTTGCAAAATGTATATTTTGGTTTGTAATAGTGAAATGTGGTGATCATAGACTTAGTCACATGGTAAGTACCTTGACTATGGAGTTATGGTATGTTGGCCACCATAGACCTTGTTTGTCTTTTTTTACTTAGTTTATGTTCCCTTTACTTGTTTATTTTTAGCTTGACTCATCACTAACTTGTCTTTTCTTTTAGGTGTCAGTTTTTACTTAGGATTAGACCATGAAATTAGTCTTAACCACTTTTCAATATGGATTACATGATTATTCATGGTCACACTTATATATGGATGGATGATAATGTATGTTAAAACCCTATGCCATGTCACATGACCGCCCTCCCTATCATGGATGATTATGTGTATGAATGGATGATAATGCATGATAAAACCCTATGCCATGTCACATGATCCCCCTTCCCGCATTATGGATGATTATGTGTGAATGGATGATAATGCATGTTAAGACCCTACCCATGATGCATGATCCCTATTTCCATTTAAGTTGATGATTTGATTTGTTGAAATGGATCGTGTTTAGATGTATGCTTAGTGGCTATAATTGGACTAATCAATAAATTGGTTAAGATGTTAAAAGTGAACCAAAGATGCCTGAAGGCTAGATCCTAATATTTGGGCAGTTTAGAGGTGCCTAACTTCTTTCCCAAGTCACACCCAATTTTTGAACCCGATCTCTGATGGGTGAAGATGAAATGAGCCTTCTAATTGACATAGGATAGGTTCAAATTTTGCCTTCCTAGATTTTTATCTTGACCAAAGTTGGGTGGCAACTCCATAGTCCTTAAGAATGGTACTAATGTATTATCCCACTTTTGGTCCCTCAATGACCACCATTCTAGCCTAAAGGCTTTGCAATTGTGTAAGGCATAAGAGGGCCCCTTATTGGTCTAAAAAATGCCACAATTAGCGGTTATTACCAAAGTATGACTCTTGTCCTCTCGATCCCCTGATGATTGATAAAGGCAGGAGTTACAAGTAAGATTTCACTTGTTTAAGCGCAACCATGAAACCTCGAGGCACTTACACGACCATGCAAATGGTCATGTGACTTTACGATCCTATGGAATACTGTTGCGACACAGCCATGCGCATGGCCGAATAACATCGAACGATTTTTGAGATAAAATTTTTATAATCCCAAATTCTTTATTAGCCAATCATAAGACTTTAATATTTTCCTTATTTCAATAGAAAAAGATTAATTAGTTAGTTTTAGGAAGAAACTAGTATTTAGGAAGGAATATAAGTCCTATTGTGTTGAGGAGTATCTTAAGAAGATTTTTTTTCATATTCTATTAGGATTTGTATCAGTTTAAGCCTTATAAGCCTATAAAAGGCCCTAAAAAATGAGTTTGTAAAGTAGTTTATTAATAACTAAAGTCTTTTGGGGAGAATTTATTCTCTTCTTGAGTTCTTAAAAGAACTTGGTAAGCTTGTTAGGTGGATTCTTAATAATTTTGCAAACTTAGTAATTTTAGGCTTAAAATTGGCTTTAGCTAATCTAGGTCTTGAATTATAACCTTCAAACCTTTATAATTTAGGTTGTTAGAAATAGATTTTCTAGAGATCTAATTGGAGTTTAAAGTTTCGTATGCTTGATTCTTGAAATGATTCATTCTTAAGTATATGATTTAAGGCATTAATCACCCTTACTCGTCTCATTTCGTATCAGAGCTTAAGGTTTTTAATTATCAAGTAAGTATCCTTTGTTTCATTATGCTTGCACCTTGTTTTCCTTGTTCTAACCGTTTGTTCATCTTATAGTTTCATCCAAATGATTCTTATTCCTCTTCTTCTTTTCAAATTGGCCTAATCATTATCAATGTGTTGCATTCAGTTTCTTCAATTTTCTTGCACCAAATATGTTTGTTTCATCATAATTAACTACTATTTAATCATTCATATCAGTTCTAATTCATTTTGCAACATCAAAAATAAAAAAAAAAATCAAAGAAATTACCATTGCATTGTTTTCCTTTTTCCTATTCAAATTCTTAGTGTTTCTAGTGTTCAAATTAATTTTTCCTTATTCTTTCTTTGTGAAATTCATTTGTTACATTGTTCTTACTAATTCCTTATTGTTATTCCGGTTTTAAGGCCATTCCAAGTCCAAATCACAAGAAGATTTCGATTGAGCTTAAAATCACCCAATTCGGCCTAACTTGTGTTCTTTGTATTGTTTTTGTGTTTTTATTGATTTAAGTTATATTTTTTATTCCAAATTAAAAAAAATAGAAAATAATGAAGTAAAAAAAAGTGAAAGGACATCAGAAAGAAAAAAAAAAAAAGAAAAACAAAAGAAAGAAAATAAAAAGAAGCTAAAACAAAAGTTTGTGTTGAGATTTTGTGAAAAGAACATGGATTGGATTTGTGCAAGTTTGATTTGGCTTTAAAATTCACAATCCTTTGATCTAAATTTTTTAAATTCTAATTTCTCTTTCCTTCTTTCAATTTGCAAATTGACATTTAAGTTTTGCTAAACTTGTTTCTTTCTTTTAATTCATGATCTTTATTATCTAGAATCATTATAAGTTTTGAATTGCTTGTTTGTTAAGTAATTGGGAATTTATTTGAAAATAGTAACATTAGTTGCTAAAGAGATTAAAAAAAAGAACTTGAGAGGTAAAAGACAAGAGTGTGTGAGATCATAAAAGGAAAAAAAGCCTTATTGTGTGAAAGATGAGGGGAGTGACATCTTTTGAGTGTAAACACGTAAGAGGGTGATTTTGTGAGGATTTTCTTTTATTTTACTAATTATGACAAATTCTAATAATCCGAAGTTGGAGCTTTTCATAAAGAGCATACAAGATTCAATAGGGTAATTGATGAGTCAAATTGACAAAATAGAAGCTAGCCAACAATCCAATTCCATAAACAATGCTAATAATAGAATTCCAAGACTTAGGCAACTCATACAAGATATAGAAGAGGATGGTGAATCCATGGAAGATTCTTCACAAAGATCCAACAAGCAAGATGATAATCTTAGTAGCATAAAGATGAAAATCCCTACTTTTAATGGCTCTTGTGATACTGAAATTTATTTATCTTGGGAAAATAATATAGAATCTATATTTGATTGTCATAACTATAGTGAAAAAAAAAAAAGTAAAGTTAGTTGTTGTAGAGTTCATAAGATATGCTCTTATTTGGTGGGATTAATTGAAATATACTAATAAGAGGTTGGGAAATCCACCAATTTGTACTTGGGTAGAGATGAAAAGAGCTTTAAGAAGGCATTTTGTACTTAGCTATCATATTAGGAATATACATAATAAATTGCAAAGGCTAATGCAATGGACTAGGAGTGTGGAAGAATTTTATCAAGAGCTTGAAATTACATTGATTAGGGCTGAAATTGAGGACTTAATGGAGGAAACCATGGCACATTTTCTTATTAGACTATACTAGGAGATTGCAATTCAAGTAGAGAGCATGCCATACATGGATTTGAAGGATTTGTACCATAAGGCTCTCATTGTGGAAAGATAATAAAAGGGTAAGCCTTCTAGGTCCAATTTCAAATTAGTTTCATAGACTAACAAATTTAAAAGTGGTGATAAGCCCAATATAAAAACTAAGGCCAAACTACCTAAGAAGGAAGGAAGCCTAATTTTCTTGCCAAAATTGATTCCAACAAGCCAAATAAAAGTAGCTCTATTGTTTGTTTCAAGTGCCAAAGAAAAGGGCATATTACACGTGATTGCCCAAATAACAAAACTATGGTTATAAGGGATGGCTAGATCATTAGTGAAGATAAAGGAGATGATGAACGAAGAGAAAACATCTTCCAAAAAAGGTGTAGGATCTAAGGTAAAGTATGTTCTTTAATTATTAATGGTGGTTCATGTACTAATGTTGCTAGTACTTACATGTTTGAAAAATTGAACTTGCTTACTCTTAAGTATCCTAAGCCTTATAACTTGAATGGTTGAATGATAATAGTGAAGTTAAGGTTGATAAGCAAGTTAAAGTTTCCTTTTCTATGGGAAAATATTATGATAAGGTTCTTTAGCATGCAAGCTAGTCATATATTATTAGGGCAACCATGGCATTATGATAGAAAGGCTAAGCATGGTGGGTTTGCAAATACTTATGAGTTTGACTTTCATGTTTAACATGTTGCATTGTCACTTTTATCTCCCCAAAAAATTTATGAGGATCAAAAAGTTTTGAGAGAGAGAATGCGTGCATAAACAAGAAAAAAAATATTTGCACAATAAAATAAGAACTGTGAGAAAACCTATAAAAGGTATAAGCGAAGAGTGGTAAAAGGAGAGCTTAGAGAGGCTGCATATAAAGAAAAAAAACGTGCATGCAAAAAGTGAGGCTATGCAAAAGAAAACCCTTATATTAAAAGAGATAGGTGAGATTGAAACCAATTCTTCCAACGCCACAACCAGGTTTTTGTTCAAAGGGAAGTATTACACTGCTAAGGAAATTTACAATCTTTTGTATAATGCTTTTATGTCCTTCTGCAAAGTTATAAAGAATAGTTTTCAGTGGAAGTGCCTAGTAAGCAAGACAACTTAACTCTTACTACTTTTGATTGTGGTGCTAAATTGAAGAGTGAGGTTGCAAATTTGCGTAAAAGAGAGTTTTTTAATCCTTGTTTAGATGTTTATGTTTGTTCTGCATGTAGTTCTTTTTATTTGAATCATTGTTTTTGCATTTATAGTTTGCTTTCTTCTTTTAATTTATGTTTTAGTAATCCTTTTTGCTTAAAATAATTTAGTTCTTCCTTTTACACTTCTTTTACTTTAAATCATTTTACATATACTATTTATGATTCTTCTTGTTTTCAATGTGATTCTTCTTCTTTTTATTCATGTTTAAACTTTTTAGTCTTTTTTCTTCTAGTTATAGAAGTTTGTCTTCATGTTTTTGTGTTTTAAAGAGTCTTTTTTGTTTTAAACATTTGTTTCATTTTAAATTCTATTTTAGCTTGTCTTCTTTTAATCCTCGAAGTTTTGTAAATCTTATTTTTATAAGTCTTCTTTTCATTTTAGAAGTATGTTCTTTCTAAAAGACTTTAGTTTTTATTTTTCAAAATTCTTTATTTCTAAACATTCTTCTTCTTGTTTTTATATTTCTATACCATTGTTTTATGTCTCTTCTTGTCTTAGGTGTTGGTTAGGTAGAAAGTTCTTTTTTGATTTTAAGAGTTCATTTATTTCTTATGTTTCTAGTTCCTATTTAAATTCTAATTATTGGTTTTTGAGTTCTAATTCTTTTCTAAAATCTAGATTTTCTCTATCTAGTGTTTTTGTTCAAAAGAAATTTAATGTTTTAATACTTCTTCATACTAGATGGAGGGCTTCTTTTTATTTCTTATATTGTATTTTGCAATTTTTTCCTTTTTCTTTGGTTTATACCAACCCTGTTTTAGGTTTTATTCAAATAATTTTTTATCTGGGTGGAAAGACTTGATTCATTATAAGATAATCTCACCTAGGATTCTTTGTTGGTATTAGACTTTCGTTTGGATTTTTCTTTATTATAGGTTAATCTTTCTAAAGAAGGAGGGAACGATGCAAACAAGACTAATAGAGCCAATGGAGTAAATTGATGCAAAAGGTCTAGGCAAGGATGCAAAGGATCCAATTCAATTTGAAAGTCCAATCATAAGAGGAAGTTTCAAGAAGTTAAAGATGCACTTAGACCTTTCTTGCAAGGGGAATTACAAGAAGACTGGCTCAAGAAGATAATGGATTGCATGAAGACCAAATGCAAAAGGATGGGAGCATTGAGTCTTTAAAAGGAGTGCTAAGCTTGATAAAGGAAACTTAATTCATGGAAGGAAGAAATTGAAACAAAAATTTGAAGAAAGGTCGTGGACATGGTCGTGCATCATCAAGCATAGGCACCAAATTTTGGCAGAAAGTTGTGACACAGTCGAGCGACTTTGCGATCATATGACAGACTATTGTGACATAGTCATCTACATGGCCGTATGGTCTCAAACAATTTTTGGGAGAAAATTTTGTAGTCCTGAATTCTTTATTAGCTAATCATTAAACTTCAATATTTTCCTTATTTTAATGAGAAGAGATTAATTAGTTAGTTTTAAGAAGAAACTAGTATTTAGGAAGGAATATAAGTCCTATTATGTTTAGGAATATCTTAGGAAGATTTTTTTTTCCATCTTCTATTAGGATTTGTATAAGTTTAAGCCTTGTAAGCCTATAAAAGGCTAAAAAAAAAAATGAGTTTGTAAAGTAGTTTACTGATAATTAAAGTCTTTTGGCAAGAATTTTGTCTCTTCTTGAGATCTTGAAAGAACTTAATGAGGTTGTTAGGTTAATAATTTTGCAAACTTAGTAATTCTAGACTTAAAATTGGCTTTAACTAATCTAGGTCTTAAATTATAACCTTTAAATCTTTATAATTTTGGTTGCTTGAAATAGGTTTTCTACATGTCTAATTGGGTTTTAAAGTTTCTTATGCTTAATTCTTGAAATGGTCCATTCTTATGTATATAATCTAAGGTGTTAATCTCTTTTGGTCCTATCACAGGTTAGGAGTGATAAATCGCAACTGCGAATCAGTCACAAGGAAGGATGAAACAAGGCTAGAGGAATTCGCAAACAACTTCGCTGTCGTGACACATCCAAAATTGACAAAGCCTTAGTCACAGAAGAATTTGCGGTGTGTGTCACGCCTGAGTCGCGATCACGACTTTCATAAGTGACAAAGGAGGGAACCAAAGCCACAACCACACCTTGCTAAGTGTCCCAAGTAGTCCGTTGAAGATCAAAAATTGTGAGGGCAAAAGTTTGATCACGACCATAACTCAAGCAGTTGAAATTTTCTCTTCAAACAGAGGAATTTGCGGTCTCAGTTTGCACCCAAGGCATTGGTATCTCGCGACCGCAACTTTTGAGTGAGGTTAGAACATAATGACTATATTTTCCTAGATGACCAACGAAAAGCTGACAGTGGATTAGTCGTTAGACACAAATGGTATTTTTTGCCGAAATTTTCAACTCCATTATGGAAATTGGAAATTCAAGACCGTGAAAAGGTAGTAGCGACCACAACTTCAGTCTTACAAGCATTTAATGTTGAATCTGCCTAACACATCTTGGAGATTTGTTGATAGTTTTAGTCCAATGTCTCTTTGGTGAATATGAGCTATAAGTACTCCACCAAACAAATGTAAATACAAGAGAATTCATTAATTTGTAACCATACTCTTGCTAATTTGCTACTCATTTCATTCTCATTTATGCTTTAGTGATTATTTGGTGTAAACAATAAACACCATTGTAAGAGGTTTTAGAGTGAGCCTTGAAAACACTTATGAGAGGTTTTAGTGTGTTTTAAAAACACTTGTAAGAGGTATTAGTGTGAGCATTGAAAATACTTGTAAGAGGTTTTTGTGTGAGCCTAGAAAACACAAGTTTTAAAAGTCTAGTGTGAGCTTGGAAACACCTTTTGAGTTGAGTGAAATAACCAATTAGAGAGAATTGGGGAGTTGACGTAGGGTTGGCTAACACTCAAACCATTATAAACTCTTATATCTATTATTCTCTTCTTCTACTCAACTTCTTAAACACCTTATCCCTCATTTTATTTTCTAATTAAACGCCAATTCAACCCCCTTCTTAGTGCCCTAGGCAATAACAACCTTTAAATCTTTATAATTTAGGTTGCTTGAAATAGGTTTTCCAAATTTCTAATTAGGTTTTAAAGTTTCTTGTGCTTAATTCTTGAAACAATTTGTTCTTATGTATATAATCTAAGGTGTTAATCTCTATTGCTCCTATCATGAAGGGTTAGGAGTGATAAAGCCTCAGGGATGGAGAATGTACTTCAATCAAGCAATAAACAAGAAAGCTGCTAGAGTAAGCAAACGATTGGTTCGGTTCGATTTTTTAACAAATTTTAACAAAATGATTTTTTTATACTTAAAATTGAACTGAACTGAATTTTTGAAAAAATCAAATTAATAGAACCAATTAAACAAAAATTTATGTATCTATAAACCAAATCGATCTTTTAAAAGTTTGGTTCGATTCGATTTGTTTCAATTAAATTACATGTATTTTAAATCTGGTTTGATGCAAATTGGTTTGATTTATTAATTACTGTGATTGATTCAGTTTGTTCATTTTTCTATATAAAAAATCTAACTAAAAACCAAAAACAAAATATTTTTTAAAATTATAACCGAACAAACCGATTTTATTAAAGGACCAAATCAAATCGAACTGAACCAGCTCAGTTCGATCAATTTTTTTGGTTTGGTTTGGTTTTTGCTCACCCTTAAAAATTGCTAGTCTAGGGCGAATTTTAATGTCACCAGAAGGATAGTTGTTCCCTTTGGCCAAGATACTAAACTTAGAAGTAACAAACAACATGATCAAGTATGAGGCTTGTGCACTTGGGTTGGAATCTTTAATACAAATGAGGGTAAAGATGACTGAAGTGTTTGGGGATGTATTACTGGTCATTTATTAGGTAACCGATGAGTGATAATTAAAGGAGAAACTTTTGAGCCCGTATTTAGAACATTTAAAGAGATTGACTCAAAGTTTCTAAAGGATCATATTTCACCATCTAACACAAGAAGAGAATGTAATGGTTGACGCCTTAGCTACTTTGGTTTTTATTTGGGATGGACTAGTGAAGAAGCTAATGAAGCCATTGATCATGCTTAGGTACATAATGTCGTGCTACATTAACAAAAAGGTTATGTGAGCATTTATGGAAAACTACCTTTAATACTATGATGTGCAAAGATATTTGAAAGGAGGAAAGTACCTTGAGGGGCCCAAAAAAAAGATAGAGATATAACTCAGAGGCTAGCATCATAATTCATAGTTTATGATGGCATGGTGTATAAGTAGATGCCTAATAAGGTTTCACTTAATACATCTAACAAAGGAAAAAATGAGTAGGGTTACGAAAGAGGTACATGTAGGGATTTATGGTCCCTACATGAATGAGAAATCTTTAACCAAGAAGATTTTAAGGATAGGTTATTATTAGAACACTAAGAGGATTTCATCAAAACAGCCTTAAATTGTCACAAATGCCAAGTCCATAGTAGGCTCAACCTCTTAGCTCTGATGGAGTTGCAAAATTTAGCCTCACTTTGGCCATTTACAGCCTAGAGTCTTAATGTGATTGGAGAAATCAAGCTAGCCTCAGTAAGAGGGCATAATTATTATGGTTACAATGGATTATTTTTTGAAGTGGATGGAAGCTAAGCCTTTTGGTAAGTTAGGGCAAAGAAGATGGCCAAGTTCATTGAGAAAAATCTTATTTATGGTGGATATAGTATGCCTCACATATTGTAACAGACAATGGCATTCATTTTTAGGCTAAGGTTAAAACAATCTTAGCGAAGTATGCAGTGACCCATTATAAGTCATCACCTTATAGTTTGCAAGTGAATGGAGCAATTGAGGTGGCCAACAAAAATGTTAAGAACATCCTTGCTAAGATGGTGAAAACTTATAAAGATTGGACAGAGAAATTGTCGTTTGTGTTATGGGGTATTGAACCACAACTAAAATGTCAACGAGAGTGACACTGTACTTTTTAGTATATCGAATGAATGCAGTACTATGGATAAAGATGGGGATGAAGTCTCTACGGGTATTGGCTGAGATGGAAATTCCTGAGCACCAGTGGATGAAAAACTAATTTTGAACAACTGGCTTTATTAAATAAGAAGAGGTTAAAGGCTTTATGTATCTTTCAGTTGTACCAAGCCAGAATGATGAACATTTTCAACAAAAGAGTTAAGGCAAGCACAATAAGAGTTAGTGATTTAGTGTTGAAAGCAATCTGACCATAGTTTAAAATCCTCATAGAAAAATTCAAGCCAAATTAGGAAGATCCCATATAGTCAAGCAAATCTATTCAAGTCATGTCGTAAAGTTATCAAACATAGATAAGAATGAATTCTCTGACTTGGTAAATCTAGATATGATAAAGAAGTACTTCATGTTAGGATGTTAACAAAGTAAAATGAGCTCGCTAAGTAAAAAATCTAAAAGGGTGGCTTAGGCAAAAATTAGAACATATATAAAAAAATAAAAAAAAAAGAAAAAAGTCACTAAGCCAAAAACTTAAAAGGGTGGCATAGGCAAAAATTAGGGCATGAAATATATAATAAGTAAAGCAAAAGTTGAGAGAGTGTAAATGACCACTAAGGAAATCTACCACAAGGAGATAAAACAAAGGATAGTAGCAAAAGAGGCAAAGATGAAGAGCAGGAAGCCAACAAGTCAATGACGTTGAACTAGTTGGATGATCTAATGTGCCATCATTAAAAATAGTGATCTTGTATTTAATTAATGTATGATATGAAAATTGTAATGTTCATGCTTAGCATAATATTAAAAGAAGATACATTTGCATAGTTTATCAAACATTTCTTTAAACTAAATGAAATATAAATTTTTTTCATGTGCCCATTATTGTTGAGAATGTTTGGTAAGAATCCTATGCTACTAGCCATTGTGTAGCCAAGCCTCAAAATCACATCATCAAAAGTAGAGGTCTCGATAGGGAATATGTGGTAGATATAACGATTAATCTAAATGGGCTCCACTTTATCTAAGGGGAGTTGGGTCAAGGACCCTTTAGCGAAAGTAGAAAGGAAGCCCACTGTGTCTTGCAGGTCAAACTGACATTAGACTTTAGCTAAATCGTAAAAAGTAATGGATGACATAGCAGGGATGATCACCTACCCTTTAAAGGTCCTCAGGGTAATCTTAGTTAGTCCCCACTAGGGATATGTCCAACGGATGTCGAAATTCACAATGTGAGAATCATTCGACCCATTCAACTATGATAGAGATAAGTCTAGACAAATGACTATTTGAGTGATGTCATGGGAAATAATGTCTTGCATCCATAGAGGGAGTATCCAACAAAACCTAATCTTTATTTTAGCCATATCTAAAAAAATATATAATCTCTATTGTAGCCATATCTAAATAAATAAATAATAATAATAATAAGAAAAAATATAAAAGAAAAGAGGAAAATAAAAGATAGTTAGGTTGAAAGGCCAACAGGGCAGTCAAAGGAAAATGAGCAACTCACTAGATAGAAAGCCCAAAAGGGTGGATCAAGAAAAAGTTAGGGTGGTAAAAAATAGAAAAAATAATAATAAAAATAAGAAAGTTATAAGAGATATTTGTACTTAAAGCAACAATGGGCTCCTAGAGAAAAAGTCACTAACACTAAGAGATACCCTGTCCAAACCCACAATGGTCTAACAAAAAATTATCAGGTATGGAGTTTTCCCAAGCTCAATTTCTTCGATAAAAGGTAGCACTTACATGTCAATCTCTTTGTAGTCCCTAAGTAGTAGAAATTCTCTCATTAGGAAAACCGCTAGAATATGAGATTGGGCAGGCCTAACATGATCTCTAGATGGATGAAGAGTAAGAAAAAGGGATGTGAGAATTTTCTCTTCTCCTAAAGTGTATATAGGCACCTCATCATATTGCAAGTTGAATAATTCCATCATTTTTCAGATATGTGGATAACTCAAGTGTGACAATGCAATTTGATCGACGCTAGTGATCTGATAGTTGAGAATGGCACCAAATTTCTCCAACAATGGGCAGATCTCAATATCACTAAAGTGGAAAAAGTGGGTGGCAGGATCCCATGAGTTGCAAGCAACCAAAGAAAATCCATGTTGACCTGAATAGATGAGAGGTAACGAAGGGCTTTAAAACTTGCCCAGGCAAATCAGACCAATTTTGGAGTAGGAGTGACTTTAAAATTTTTTTGGCCATGATTAAAAAATGCAAAAAAGCCAGATATGGGTGTGAATGTTGAGGATAGAGAAAATTAAGGATAGATGCTTTATAGGATGAGAGAAGGTAAATAGTACTTGACAGCTGTAAACAATGGTACTTGGTTGTGCAAATAACTTAAGTTGTCTGTATAAACCAATATTGATTTGTACAGATAACCTTTCTTATAAAAGGTAGAGTTTTCCTTAGATTTTGGATATTTGAATTTGCTTTGTACCTATTCTTAAACACACATGTAGATGCAAATGAGCAGAAAGTGTGCAATCATGCATTTAGAACACAAGTGAAGTATTAGAATGGAAAATGGACAACTAGAGTCAAAATGCAGCAAAAATGAGGCAAAATCACTTTAAAGCATTTTCTAAAATCCTAATCATCTAACCAAACATACAGGGGGGCTTTCAAAATTCACTATAACAATCATCCTATAGGACCAAATATCTTTAACAATATATTGAAATAGAAAAATCCTACAAAGTAAAAAAACAGTTGATGGCTTAGTTCTCCTTATTTTCCTTTTCTGGTTGTGATGTACTCTTAAAATTTTGAAGGTGCTCATGGTGCCATCCTATCTATCTAAACCTTGGCCTCTACCAATCAATTCTACATCGCTCACAGCTCTTGAATTAGGCATTAGACCATCTCCCGCAATAATTACATAAGGGCTAGGATGGATAAGATACAAAGTATAGACATAAACATAACCACAACCATACATACTTATTATGCATTTTCTTTACTAATCTAGACCTTCTGGGTCTACTAAATGTCAGTCCTTTTGTTATTAAAATCAAACATAGCCTCAGCTTCGATGCAAGGAATCTACAAATAAATATTGCATCAACAACTATGATTAAAGATAAAATAGAAAATGCAAAGAAAACAAGCCTACTGATCCATAGACATGTAGTAGTGTCAACTAGCTCAAAGGTGCTCACCGACCTCATGATCTCCAAGGCCATCATTGAGCTGATGAGGGAGGCCACGAAGGAATGGATTGAGCTCACTGACTACTGTAATCTCCATATTGTCAATTTTGGAAGTGTGGGCTCATTTTAGGCCCCTAACAGTGGGAGCAGGCTTAATAGGCCTCCTCTCTAAGTGCACTATTGTAGCTCACACATTGTGGTGAAAGACCATCCATATATGGGCCTCATGGCATGGGAACGCTTGAATGACTGCCTCCTCTATCGAAATCATCCTTAGAAAAGTCCTAGCCATCCAAGTTTGTTATGCAACACTATTGGTAATAAGTTCCTCCCCTATTCTGAACATTAAAGCTAGTCACTGCTCATTCTCCTTCAAGTCTGCCACCCAAAACATATCGAAGGGCAGATACTAAAGCACCAATCACACATATGTCCTCTCACACTATAAGAAAACCCTTTCCCTAAGGCATCACTTATGGAATCGGTGTCCAATAGTAGATGTCGCCAAAAGGAATGCTTTTTCACCTCAGCAACCTCAAGCTACCATGCCTCAATAAGCTCCCTCCAATCCAGACATAACTATAAAAAGGACAAAGAACAATGACTTCATCACTATGAGTATTTAACTAAGGCTTATAAATAATATGCAAACTGATGACTAACTTTTTTTTATAGATAAACGCACTTGATCCATCGTTAAGGTGTTTATGCCTAACCCTAATAGATGACTCCAAGTGATGTGCAAAGCCGAACCTTGTGAAACAAGGATAGCAATCATCCATATTTGGTAGAGGATTGTTGCCCTCTAGCAATAACAACTTTATGGTCCATGCCTATCAAAAGCACGACACTGGTTAAATAATGACAAGAGAAGTAAATAAATAAATATGCATGGGAAATAAGAAAGTTACCTTAAGAACTTGCCATGCCCTGCCCATGTTGGACAACCCATGATCAAAGAACTAGTACAAGTAAGCAAGTGTCTTTGAACCCTAGTCAAAGTGATAGACGAGTCCCAAGTCCTTGAGCACTAGTAATAGGCATATCTCGACCATATCCACAGGTACAACAAATAGTGTCAATGAGGACAAAGCAATGGGACATCGAATCAATCAACTCTAGTGTGATGTCATCGATAGCCTCGAGAGCCTCCATCTTTAAGCTAGAGTACTCAAATGAAAGGTTCTCCTTCGTTTTGAGGGCGACCTAATGAGGCGATTATAGTAAACCCTCTACAAGGTTGGGTGGTACATGTCAGCATCTATAGGTAGAGGGACCCTAGAGCATCAGATCCCAACCATGAAAGTGAAATCCCCCAATGTGAAGGTGACCTCCCTGATCTATAGCAGATGGAAGCTGTGGGTTGTCCATCCACCACTCTACTAGTACTTAAATCTAGGTTGAGATGCTCCATAAAGGCTTGTCCAAAAGCATTCATAAGAAAGGAAAAAGGTTAGTCTCCTCTAAGAAAGCTCTCACCTGAGTCAGATCCTAGCTAGAGTGCTCCATCATTCATAAGAGATGTCACCTTGTGAATGAATGAGAACGAAAGGGAAAAATCAAAAGAAATCAAAGCAATATAAAAGATCATAATCAAACACGTAAATCGAGGATTAATGTCATTTAGATCGATAGAGAAAAATAAAAAAAATCAAACCATTAGTTTTAGGTATCTGAAATATACAATTTCATGAAAAATAATAGTAAATTTCTATATTTTTGATGTGTATGTGTGTATAAAACACAAAGGACTGAAAAGTAGGTGATAACAGGTGTCTAAAGTACAATTACTAAAGCATGAATGAGTGTAGCAAAAAAAAAAAAAAAAGCAAATTTTGAAATTTCATAAAAATTATGAGAATAAATTTATTCCATAAAATTTCATAAGGTTTTGAAATCATATTCAATAATTACATACACTGAGTTTCGTAGAGTCGACATAATTCAATTTGAGTCTTAGCAAAAAAAAAAAAATGACAAATAATGTATTTAACTTTGCAAGAATGCATTTCAATTTTCTATAGTTATTCATAAAATAATTTGGGTATTTTTGTACATATCTCAAGAAATTAGTACAACACACAAATTGAGGCAATATACTTATTAACAGTCCATAAATAAATTCTAGAATTTGAAAGGTAAGTGTCCTATAGCTACTTTTAAGTATTTTTTTTTAAACTAACCTAATGTTCACATGTAGAATACAATTTTGGGACAATGTCTAAAATCTAAAAGTATTGAAAGAGAAAAAAAATAATTAATTAATTAATTAGAGAAAGTGGGACCTACCATGCCCAAAACCACCCCAGTCAAATGATGGTATAAGTCGTAGATGGTCGGCATGCCTTAGCTCAACTCTAGTCCCTTCGACAGGATCTTGGGCAAAACACGCGTTAAAGGAGAAATCGAGGTGAAATCCTAGGCAACCTTCAACTGCCCTAGAGCATCGTAAACAACAACTTCAACCTTGAAAAATTAATGGCAGTGTCGAACAGAGGATCATCAAACTTTGTTATCGTAACTTCAAAGTAAAGGGAAAACCTAAAACTAGTCTAGAGAATTTGGTAGAGAAAGATACTAAAGATAGGAGAAGGAATGACCTAAATGAGATTAGGGCCAATTGTTTGCCCTTATATAATAGAGTTTATTTGTATAGAAAACCCTTATTTGTACAAACAACTAATGCCCTTTCATGGCTTAAAATTATTACATTGCACTATACTGTCTATCAAGTTAGTTATACAAATAATGCCCTTGTTTGTACAGACCACTAGAGCCCTATAGAGAAAGAAAAGGAAAAGAGAAAAGAAGAAAGAAATGCCCATGACAAAATGACCAAACTAACCCCAGCCTCTCAAAGCCTATAAACTAGTTAAAAACACTGAACTTTCATTAAATTATAGAATTACCCTTGTAATGCCAAGATTCATTCCCTATAAAATGTCGGAAGGACTTCCAAAACAAGTTTGCACTAAGACAACTATTTCAACAAAAGACTTATCCCAACAACTACCTAGACTGCTTCAACCTTATAACAATTATCCAAATACAAATTCATCCCCAGTAAATACCAAAAGGGCTATTATAATACATAATCATTTCAAGGAATGTAGGATGAATTCCTCAACTAGTTTTCCCTATTAGAATGGCTAAGAGACTACAAGAAGATTCAAGATCATTAGTAGCTATAAGAAAGCTGTTGAGCAACCCGGTACTTTCTAGAAAGCTATTGGAAACATACAATCCACACTAGCTACTAAAAAACAACCAAAACAAACCTATTACCTATTAGAAAGTTGTTAAGATGCCCAGTACCTCTTAGAAAGTTGTTGTGGACATACAATCCGAATTGGTACCTACTAGAGAACTACCAGAACAAGCTTAGTACCTTTAGAGAGTAACTAAGATACTCCAAAGACTTTAGTACCTTTTCGAGGAACTGCTAAAGAATTATATCCTTTGGTATCCTTTTTTATGTTTACATTTTAAGCATTGCATTGTGGAGTCTTGTTCAGATGGTTATTTCTCAAAAAAAATTTTCAAGCCTCACAAAAAAAGTGGGCAAATTATGAGCACTGAATTTTAGGCCCTAAAATGCAATCTCAATAATGAAAAACTATTGAATTTGTCTCCCAAAATAAGCCTTGGATCAAATCCAAATCAAGCCCAATTAAAAACCACCTTGCCACCTTTTAGATGGCTATAAAACCTTATTACCTAGCTATACAACCAACTACTTGGTTGAACAATCAAGGTAAAAACCACCATAGCAAATGAAAGGTTCTAAAATTTGAACCCTAATCATTCACATGATTTACAATTATCTTTTTAGCTGTACATAACATCCTAAAACCCTAAACTCTAAAATATTCTTGTCCCTTATTTGTTGTGGGTCAAGAATAGAGTGGAACTATAGCCACTTTAGCTCATATGCACCCATCTGCTTCTATAAATACCCCCCATCTTGAAGAGGGAGAGAGGTTTGAAAAACCTAACAAAACTTTATTGAAATTAATCCACAAACACTTTTAAATATAGAAAAATAATCCCTAAGTCATTTACACAAAGATCTAAGGTAGCTTTCTAAGCTTGTGATTATTATTTATGTATTGTGCCTCTAAGGGAAAGGCAACAATAAGAAGCATCCTAATACCTCTCTAACCCCTCTTTTTTCCCTTTTCTTCTTCTTTTCTTATTTGAAAAAATAATGTAGGTGGTTATATAAACTTATTTATGGTCTGTACAAACCACTAATAAGGTTGGATAGACCACTAATTGGTTTGTATAACCTTCTTTGACAAAAAACTACTTGTGTTTTTCATTTTCTTCCCTATCCATTTTCATCTTTCTTTAGGGTCCTTGGGCATATCTTGTAAGCTCTAATGGCAAAGTATGGGTAGGTTTCATGGCCTGGGATAAAGCAAGTATCAAGTTAGGGGTTGGATTTTATGATTTTTCATGCTTCTAATCTCTTATTGTTATAACTTTACATTTTCTTATGTCATATATATTCTATTTGGGCATCATTTTGGCAATGATTAAGAGAGGGATTTATCATCCCTATGACTTTAAAAGCTTTATGATCTTTGTTGTGATTGCATACTTAATGTTATACTCTAAGCATCCATTATCATGAAGGAGAGATTAGCTATCTAGCTAGCTCACTCCAATCATTTATTTCAAAATGGTTATCTTGATTAGAGTTGGGGAGAATGATCAATCCTTTATGATCTCCATTAAGATGCACCTTAGGCTTAGTAGATAATATGTTACATGTGTATGATTTGGCCCTTTTAAATTATGGACATATTAATATCCTAGCCCTTCATATGCCTAGTGGTAAGTTCATGGATGCTCAAGCTCCTTAAGAGCATTATAGGGGAAGGATCCAATGGTTTTAGGATCCTATACATTGATTTGGTGCCTAGCCTAAGGCCTTTAACATCCTCTACAATGCACATTACATCATATATTTGCATTATGTGATTATACCTTATGTTCCATGTTTTTAAGTCATTGGTTTATTTGTTATGATCATCCTTTATATGTTCATATGATGTTGGAATTGTGTTGATCTTGGACTTAAAGTATGGTTAGGTTCCCTTAGCATAGAAAGGATGAGGTAAGATCATCATTTGGACTGCATTTTGAATCTTTTATTTGCGCCCTTATTTATGTCCCTTTGATGCAACACTAAGTTGTTTACTCTTTGTGCATAGATGGCTATTTATGTGTAGATGGCTATGTGTGCATGGTGATCTTGATTGTGTATGTCTATGATTGATCATGCATGACCTCCCATGTGAAAATTGTTGTATCCCCATCCATATTATGCATGTGTAATGCTTTGATGATGATATACTTGGTTGAGATGCACTAGGAACAATCCTAGGACCAATAACCAAATTAACTTATAATAAGGCTAAAACATTAAAATGTGAACTAAAGATGTTGAAGGTAGGATCCCTAAATCCAAGTTGTTTAGGGTGTCTAACCTTTTTTCCAAGTCGTACCCAATTTGCAAACCCTATCTCTGATGGAGTAAAGACGAATTAGGCCTTTTAAATGACTTAGGTAGGCTCAAAATTTGTCCTTACCTGGATTCTTGTCTTGATCAAAGTTAGATGGCGACTCCACGTTTCAATTAGGGATGATACCAATGGATCATCCCACCTCAGTCCCTCATTGTCCATAACTTTAGAAAAAGGGATTTCTATATTATGTGAGACCTTAATGATCTTCCATTTATCCAATTCATGTGTCATAATTTGGGTTTATTACCAATGTATGACCCTGTTCTCTCAATCTCTTGATGATCGATAAAAAGTAGGAATCGCAAGCAAGATTCCACTAGTTTGAGCCCAACCCCGATAACCGCTTTGACGCTCACAAATACTTTTTAAGTGAATCCTATCAAAATTTTAGATTGAATAAAAAATTACCACCTTTAAATATTGAAAATTATACTCCATTTTATTAAATAATATTTATCACCGATAAAATAAATATATGAAATAAAAATATTACAAACAATCTAACATGAAATAGAAACAATTAAACATAAATTAAAACTATTAAATCAAAAGGTCATTTGGTTCTCTGTATCATTTGGTTACATTACATTCAATATTGTATCGTACTAAGCATAATTACAATTTACTCTATTTGAATGCTTTCATGACAGTACACTTGCAGGAAGAGATCAAGAGAACTAGCACCTGTCAGTAAGAGAACTATCACGCGGCTTCTGTTCAGATTGAGCAAAACGTCAAGAACGTGATTGACTTCTTATTTCAGATTGAGACATTTGTTTTTCCCACTTGTTTTAGATATCAAGATATGAAGAAGCAACCATGTTTCTTTAAATTTCACATTAAGTAGTTGCAAGCATTAAAGACGGATCCATGTCTTACTCTACGTGGATTTATTTCTTGCACCTTATGTTGTGGTTACAACCATTTTATTCAACAGGTCATGTCATATTGGTTGTATTGTATATGTGGTAAACAAATAACCAAAATAGCATTTAAACATGAATAGTTATGAATATGGTAATAATTTATCTGAATAATTATAAATAATTTTTTATTAACTTAATATCAGTATTTGTCATTTGTCTAGTAATTATATCAGTAGCATAATATTTTTGACAAACGACAATATAATATATTTTCGTTTTTTCATGTAATAAATAAACTAATAATTAAGCATTTAGGTTATTTAATTTACTAAAAGAAAATATAAAAAGTTTAATAATATAGAAAAATTTTCATAAAAATAATTTAAAAAATTTAACAATATAAAAAATTACCATAATAATTAGTATTTAGTTTTCTATATAATAAAAAATTGAAAAAAAACTAAAAAGATAAATAAAACAAAAAGCTAACAAAAAAAGTAAAACTCTGAATTTTTTATGTTTATCAAAAATATATTATTATTATTAAAATTTATTATACTAATTGTAGTATAATTTGATTTTTATTATTTTATTTACTTTAAATAATTTTTATAAACAACAATAAATTTTAATTATTATTTATTTTTAATCATTCAATTAATTAATTAATTTTTTAATAAAAATAAATATTAAATTTATTTATAAATTATTATTGTAATTATATTACATAGTGCACATATTTGCGAATAATTTTTTTAATACACCTTGTGAAGCAATAATTTTCGCATTTTATTTGCCAAATTGCTTTCCTGCTGCCCATAGTCATATTAGGTGAAGTTCCAAAAATCGCCCTTAAGATTTTATTGTTTATTATTAGTTAGTCGCTAATTCGTGCATCACACAAATTATAATAAAAATTTTATAAAATTAATCACAAATCTTTACATTCATAGTATGATTATAATAATAATTTAGATAAATTTAATATTTATTTATCATATAATTAGTTAATTAGATTAATAATTAAAATTAATATATAAATAATAATTAAATTTTATTTTTATCTTCTATATATTATTATTTTATATAAAAATTATAATTTATTTAGACTTTTAAAGTAAATAAAATAGTAAAATAAAAGAATTATAATTAACTAATATAATACATTTTAATAACAATATAATCATTACCATATAAAATATAGAAATTCACAGCTTCACTTTTTTTGTTGACTTTTTTTCTTTAGTTTTATTAAAATTTTGTATTATATGAGAACATAAATATTTGTTATTATTAAATTATTAAAAAGGAATAATATGAAAAACATTCTTTTTATATTGTCGAATTTTTAAATTATTTTTATGAACTTTCTATCTTGTTAAATACTAGTATTAAGGATTGTATTTTGTACAACTTTATTTAATATTTTAAATGTTATATTTATATTTTTACTTAAATATATTTATTTTATTATTTGATAATAAAAAGAAAGTTATATAAAAATTTGATTTGATTAAAAATATTAAATAAATTATATGTATATATTTAATTATTTGATAGATTTAATTATTTGTTATATTTTTACATGAATATATTTAATTATTTAATTGTTATGATTGATTAATCATATATTATTTTTAATAATGAAAATTAAAAAAATATTTTTTTTTTCATTTATTAAATTTTTTAAGATTAGAGAAATATAAAATTATTAATTTATATTTCCTATCAGGATATATTTTTTAAAAATTCTCAGAATTAAACTGCTATATTTTTATTTAAAATGACATTAATGTAATTTATCGATATTAGAATTTTCAAAAAAATTAACATAGAAAAAAAAACAATAAGTAAAAATAATAAATGTATAGTCTCAAGGAAAACCATTGTAATGCTATTAAAACATTAGTTTGTAAAATTAATATGCCATAATTGCAATACTTCAATTTGATTATCAAATCATCTTTATATTAATTTATATTCTTGATGAAAGGGTATTATTTGCTTTGTTTTTAAGATGTATCATTTAAAAAAAATAATTACTTGTGATTTATTGCAAATATGAAAGGAAAAATAGTCACAATAAATAGAAACTTTATCATGTTTAACATGAAGGGCAAGGTTGTCAAAATCGAGATTTTACCCTAAAATCGGTAGAGAACCCTAAAATCAAAATCGTAAAATCGTAAGATTTTACAACATAATAAAATATCATTTTAAAATATAATTATACATATATAAAAATATAAATAAGATATTTTTTAAATTTAATACACATAATTACATTAAGAAAATCAAAGGAAAATATGTTCATAAAAAGATTCAAGTTCATATCTCATATCATAACATTAAATTACCTAAAAGAAATTAGTTCAAATCTATAACACATTTAAATTAATAATGCAAAATATACAAATAAATATTACATAAAATAAAATATAACATTTAAAAAAGTGATCAGCATTTTTATTCAAATCAACTCCATCTTCATCAACATAAATATCATTGTTATTTCTATCTTCATCATCTTCAAATTCATTGTCACCAAAAGACTCATTATTAGTATTTCACAAATATTATCATTAATAATGACAAATATTATCACTAATATTAATATTATCACTAATTCAAAAGTTTTTTTTTGTGTAAAACTTTACTTC
>CATIWR010271025.1:0-20478 GCA_949677035.1 Omphalea diandra | reverse complement strand
GCTGGCCGCTTTATTTGGGTTGTGTGTGTGCTTGAATTAATCAGATATACAGCTATCCCGTCATGTTTCCACTGTTTAATACAAGAGTTTATATATATATATATATATATATATATATATATATATATATATATATATATGATTTTTGCTGTTATTTGTTGATTTTCTAATAGGTTGTGGGTTTTGATCTAAAGTTTTGTTTATTTGTTTGTGTTTGAAACAGGAGTGCAAAATGGAGGTCTCCTCAAGCTGCTATAATACCCAATTTCCATCTTCCAATGCGTAGTTTTGAAGTTAAAAATAGGTAACACTTTGTTTAGTATTCTATTGCTCTGTGGCTAAAAGAAATTTGCTTTCTTTCTGTGTTGTATATGTTGGATTGGAAGGATGCCCATGAAGGGGCATTCTTCAGTATTACTAGTTACTGATAGTTGATACTTGACAGTCTGAATTTCTTACCTGGGTTTTGCACAGAGACTTTTCTTCGAGCTAATGTCTTGGTGTTAAAAGAAAAAAAAGTTTTGTTCTGCATTAAAATGTGATTTGAGACTAGATCACCAATACAATTAGACATGATAAAATCAGCATATAATGGTAATTCGTGAATGATTGAATTCCTGGAGTTCTTTTTTTCGTGTGTTGTGAAACATAGCACTTGTTTTTTTGTTTTTCTGTTGCATTTCAGAGTTTTGAGTTGGTTATAAGATTTTATCAATAGGCATATGATGATTTAAAATCTCTTTATCTTTATCTGTAGTTTGATTAAGTATTTACCTCAATAACATATAAACCGTGAATGCAGGACTGGGGAAAAGCATGGCATGCATTCAAAACAGAACCGAAACCAGTTTATATAAAAATTTAAACACCAAATGCACTTGGCTCAAGTAGCTGATGAATTGACCAATCTTAGGGATTTATTTCCAAACCGAATGTTGAGTGCCATGAAGATTGGTGGGAACCATTTATGTTATCTGGCAGCTTACTCTTTTAAATGCAAATTGTCTTAGTTTGCATTCCTATTGGCTTTTATTTGGTAGTGGTTCACAAGTATGTGGCTGGTTTGATGATGCATTTTTGTGACTTCAACGGGCATTAAGAACTACTTGCTTACAACATTCTTTTTTTTTTTTTTTTTTTGCTGATGATATATGTGCACTTTGATGCTTGCAGAACATCATCAGAGGATATTAAAGCCCTTAGGTTGATAACAGCCATCAAAACCCCATATTTACCTGATGGTCGATTTGATCTTGAAGCATATGATGCCTTGGTAAATATGCAAATTGTTAATGGTGCTGAAGGTGTAATTGTTGGTGGCACAACTGGTGAAGGTCAGTTGATGAGCTGGGATGAACACATAATGCTTATTGGCCATACAGTTTACTTTTTTGGTGGTTCAATCAAGGTGATTGGAAACACTGGAAGCAACTCCACAAGAGAAGCAATTCATGCCACGGAGCAAGGCTTTGCAGTTGGGATGCATGCTGCTCTTCACATCAATCCTTACTATGGTAAAACCTCTGTAGAGGGCTTGGTTTCTCACTTTGATAGTGTGCTCCCCATGGGCCCTACCATTATTTACAATGTTCCCTCCCGAACTGGCCAAGATATACCCCCTCTTGTTATTCAGTCTGTAGCACAGAGTGCTAATTTGGCAGGTGTTAAGGAATGCATGGGTAATGAACGGGTGGAAGGGTACACAGAGAAAGGAATTGTTGTGTGGAGTGGGAATGATGATCAATGCCATGATGCGAGGTGGAACCATGGGGCTACTGGAGTGATATCTGTCACAAGCAACTTAGTTCCAGGCTTAATGCGTAAAATCATGTTCGAAGGGAAGGACCGTGCACTGAATTCAAAACTCATGCCTCTCATAGATTGGCTTTTTCAAGAGCCAAACCCCATTGGATTGAATACTGCTCTTGCACAACTTGGAGTTGTGAGACCAGTTTTCAGGCTGCCTTATGTACCTCTTCCTCTTGCGAAGAGGGTAGAATTTGTGAATTTGGTCAAGGCAATTGGACGAGAGAACTTTGTAGGAGAAAAAGATGTTCAAGTTCTCGATGATGATGAGTTTATCTTGGTAGGCCGGTATTAATCAGTTTTTGTTGTGCAGAACTTTTAGCTCAACTTTACAATGAGTTGTTTTTGCATTTGTCAGTTATAATCAGACTTCCTGATACCTTGTTAAATACTAAGAAGATGGACATGTAGTCTTTTAACCTCTTGTTACTTGGATTATGCACTTTTAATGTTAATATATTTATAAGAGCCAGTTGCTTGCAAATCATTTTGCTCATAGATGAGAAGTATTGTTATCATTTTATTTGTCCTTGCTAAGCTTGTGTTATTCGATTTAAAAGGAAAACTGTTGAATATTTTTAGGGATGTCAACCATTTGCCGTATTAGATTGCACGACCATGTTGCAATTGTGAGTGACTAAGGGCCTTTAGTTCAATGCCTGAAGTGAACTGTCAAATATTCTAACCTTTTAAGCTAGCAGGGCTGTGTTAATTTAAATAACTGAGTTCTGTTCTTTGAAATGCTTTTTCAAGTTGCTGAAGTGATGTTTATGTTTCTAGAGTTGCATGTAAAATAAAGTGTCATACTTATTATGATCTTCGTTTTTCAAAGTCCAAATTTTATTTTGCTGTAATTAGGGATGGGTGGGATAAGTATGGCATTTGAAGAAAATTTAATCAATGATTGATGGTTTAATCACATGTTATTGTTTAAGAAGAAACAAGCATAACCTCACAATATCTCAGGTTGGAGGCAATATTATTTAATTTCCCTGGCCAGAAGGCGACCAGGTTTAGGATATCATTTTCTTCCATTTCTTGCTATATAATATAATAGTTGTGATTTGTTGGACACGGCATGATGTCAACTTTGGTACCTTATTTTATGTCTGTTTCTCATTCTTTTGAAATTTGATTAATGTAATATAAACATTATGAATTGTTACGAAGTTTCCTATTATTTATTTGGTGGCCGCTTATTAACAAATATTTAGATAGAATGTATCTATAATGTTGAATAATGATGACAAATAACAGGGAGCGTCGAGGACGGAATGAAATTTGACAAATTGAAATTGCAAGCGATTAGCTGGAAGACAGTTGGACGAATGATATACCTTGGATTATTCTAGACTCTGAAGGCATCAATGTGGTTTGGCCAATCTCTTTCCAAGCAATAAAAAAGGTTGACTGACATTGTTTTGTCATGCCAACGACTTATCAATTTAAATGTCTTCATACCCTACCCAGGATGAGAATGATATTGACTGTAGTGCATGTTTCTTTAACATATTACTTTCCCGGAAAAGGAATGGCATTGCCATTTGAATTTCTGGGAAAAGTGTTGATTAATACTTTATTAGGCATGACCAGCTCTTAATGCATAGAGAAAAAAAAAATTCTGATGGTTATGTCTAAATGTAAAATTGTTTCAAATTGCAAGAAGAGACCTTTCATTTGGGGTCAAAACATGTCATTTGGGAGCTATCTTCTGCTGAAGCTTAACATCTGCTTTAGAAAGATGGCAAAGCGACTATGCAATTTAGAGAGTGCGCGCACCCACACACACATGTATATGTTAAGAGAGATGCTTCGTTACAGTTTCCCCCACAATTTCCCCAGATAAACTAACCACTTTCTCACTATCTGCGATTATATTAGAATAATGCTTCTTGTTTTATTAGTTATAACATCGACATCTCTTAGACAACAAATGGGAACTACAAAATTTGCAAAAAACTAAAAGATGCCATTGAAAAAATGATCATTTAATCACACGTCCAAAGAAATAAAAAAATAATGGCACAAATGATTCCCTCCAAACATACAGCCTGTTGAATCCACCATATCCTTTCACTTTTTGTTTTGTCACTAACAATTTAGGTGCCTCATGGCCTCAAATGGGGTGGCGTACGATGATGGGTTGGTTGTTGCCCACGGTGAGTAGTTGAAGAATATTTGGAACCAGAAGTTCTTTTGCTTCCCTTTGGTTTTTCCTTGATCGCTTCTATTTGTTCTAATGCCTCCACAACTTCTTTCATGGAGGGACGGCTTTTAGGATCCCCTTCGAGGCATTTTAAGGTAAGTTGTGCTGCTTGTAACATTGCCTTGGAAGAGTATTGGCCTTCTATTCTTACATCCATTATATTTTTCAACTTTTTTTTCTGTGAGAGAACTGGCTTCAACCATTCAACCAAATTTTGCTCCCCATTTGGTCGCTTTGTATCAAGTGCCCTTAAGCCAGTCAGCATTTCAAGCAGCACAACTCCAAAGCCATACACATCGCTCTTGACATATAAATGACCTGATTATCATGGTAAAACAGCATATCAGCTTATTTATATAACTATAACAACCTATTAGAGCAGAATTTTCTGGTTCAGGAAACCCATAATTTAAGTCTCTAGTTAAAATTCCTGCTTCCCAAAGCTTAACAACCAAGAGATACCTTTTTATTTCACTTACAAATAGTGAAACTATTCATTTCTAAAATTATTCAGACCTTCTATATATAATTTCACAAAGTGGCTTGCAAATAGATAAAAGGTTCACAATTTGTCACCTATAGCATTACCTGTTGCAACGTACTCAGGAGCAGCATAACCATAAGTTCCCATAACCCTGGTTGTCACATGTGAGTCTCCACCTGAAGGCCCCAATTTTGCCAAACCAAAATCTGATATTTTTGCATTGTAATTCTGTTAACAGAAAAGAAAATTTAACGTCAATAAATTATCCAATTAATTAAGATAAGTGACAAGTAACAGAAGCCAACACCTAAAAAGGAATTTCAGATTCCATTAAAAGGAAGATGATTTTGTTTATTTCTGGAAGGCAACAAATTTTGACGCACCATATCAAACTACTAACATAGTCTAGCACAAAAATTAATCCTCAGCTATTTCAATAAGCACCATGAAGAAGAGAAGAAAATACAGAACCTTTGAAATAACAAATCAACTGCAAATTGTTAATTTGTCATTAAATAGCAACTGTGTGTTTATATATCCTGTTTGAAATATTATAGTGAATCAAATGCAGCAGGATGCTCTATTTAGAATCTTTTAAAACTTAATGGAAAAGGAAGCTTAGAGCACAAATGTAATAATACTATTGAATGCAAGAGTGTTCTATAATTCCTAAATAGCCTGTTTATTTTAGCTTTCTAGTCTTCAATGTACCCACTAAATTTTAGCACTGAGCCATCTTTGGTAGCAGCAACAACTTAATGAAAGCAATTCAGAATCTAAAAAAGTACCATCCATCATCAATATGGATGCCACAATTCTATAACTGGTTTCGATCTTTTCTCTTTCAAGAAACAAATAGAAAATTTTAAATTAGGTATCCAGATATATATCCAGAAAAAAAGACACATCGATCATAGATAAACTAACCCCATCAAGAAGTATATTAGATGCCTTGAAATCTCTGTAGATGACTTTCTTGTCTGAAGTATGAAGAAAAGCAAGACCTCGAGCTGCTCCGATGGCTATCTTGAGCCGTAAGTCCCAAGACAAAGGTTCAATTGTAGGATTCCCTGCACAAAAACACAATCCAATAATCAATGTAATTCGAAAATCCTAGGTTTTTTTTTTTTTCTCCGGGAAAAAAATTTTCCCCCTCTTACTCTTTTCCATCAATTCTTACTTCTGAAAAGATGATTCTCCAAGCTTCCCTTTTGCATGAATTCATACACAAGGAGGAGCTCTCTATCCTCCAAGCAATATCCCAGCAATTTAACCAGATTCGGATGTGATAGTCTTCCTAAAAAGTTCACCTCTGACTGCATTGTCAAATAAATAAAGATGTAGGTAGTTAGCAGCAATAAGAAGAGAAATATTGCATAGGTTTAAAAATTTTCTATGCACCTGAGTCATCAGTTCACTGTCCTACGCATGAGTACCTGCCTCATGATGTAGGAACTAAAGGGATTTTGCTTTTTACGCCAAAGAAGAAAAAGATTTAAAAAAATATACAAACACTGATCCAATGCCATTTAGTCAAGTTAATAATTATGTTCAGTTTTTAATCCTTCCAAAGCAGTGCAATTTTCCTCATAAGAGTTCTAATAGCTATAATGATATGAATTCAACATAAGAGTTCTAACAGCTACAATGATATGAATTCAAATGTGACTTAATCAGAATGGCAACTTCCTCAAATTATCCCTCCATCTGTATGGTAGGAGGACAGTAGAGGGCGAAGAAGACCTGATGAGCAAGACATCTTCCATCAGTCATCACACTAATGGAATTCCAGTCAAAGGCACACAATAGGCCGTTACCAGTGGGACCCATTGTGGGAAAATGATTGAAATCAAAGACAAACACCTAATACTTTTTCTTTTTAATGGTCACAGGCTTATTAAGAAACAAGAAATTAGAAAACAGAAAGATCAATAATTCACGTTATGAAGAATTAAAATAAGAAAGAATACCTGCCACTCTTGAAACCCTTGCATACTTTCGGAGTTCAATTTCTTGATAGCTACCACCATAGCAGCGCCACCTTTGGAGGGTGCATAAGTCTTTTCATCTATCCATCCTTTAAAGACTTTGCCAAAACCACCTTCGCCCAACAAAGTATCTGATCTGAAATTCTTTGTGGCACTCTTCAAATCAGCAAAGGTAAACTCTTTCAAATTCGGTGCCTCCAATATTTGACCATTTGGATTCCCCTCTTCATTGACTTCACTCACAGCAGCAGAGAATTGACTTTTGAAGCCTGCACTGCTACTTGTAGCTGAGAAATTCATAGTAGTGCTATTCAAAGCACTATGTGATGACCCTTTACAACCAAAACAACAAAAGTCAACATATCAGCTTCAGAACCAAGACGAGTAAACAACTTTCACATAATTCTTCAAGACCTGAAAGAAATAAAAGCAAGAAAAAGAAAGATAGAAAGAGACCTGGAATGCCAATTCGATTGGTGGTGGTGGTGGTGGTGGTGTTGGTGATGGTAGAACTAGGATTAGTATCATCAGATGAAGATCCTAAACAATTCCCCATGTTGACTTTGTAACTTACTCTTCTTCTTCTTCTTCTTCTTCTTCTTCTTCTCCTAGATGCTAGTACTAGTAATTATTACCTCTTGGATCAACAGAACATTATATAAGGAAAAGAGTTGACGCCTTTAAAGGCAAAAACAAAGAAGGAGCCAAGAGGAAGAGGAAAAGGGGAGCAAAGAAAAGTGGGTTTTCTTTTCCTTTTACATGGATGATGGGGTAGTGATGAATTTTTTCTTTTTCAATAATTTCTGTGGGAGGAGAAGCCAAGCTCTTGCCGTCTTTTCCTCGCAGTTACCACTTTCTCAACTCATACTATTCGTCTTCTCTCTTCTATTTTCCAATTTATAGGCTTTTAGGGAAAAAGTAAAGATTTTTCCAAATTATAAACCTTTTTATGTTGCGAAGTACGTTGTCTTGTCTCTCCCTAAAATTTTCACTCAACTCTGTTTTTACTGAGCTTAGCTTTTCTTATTACTTATTTTTTTCTGTAGACGACTCAAAAGTCATTTTGAGTTTCAATTAAACTGGATCAGATCTTAAATAAAAGGAAAGTTTTTTAATATTAATTTTTTTTTTACAAGACTCCAACATAAAAACTCATATGAACTACTGCGACCAACTAAATATTGATAAATAAGTTTCTCTTTTTTTTAGTAAATAAGTTTCTTTCAGTTTCATAAATGCGATTCACTTTTGTATTATAAATTTGATGATTTTATCTCTTTCTATTGTTAGAAGTTAAGCAGCTTTGTTAGCCTTGTTTTGGTCCCCCTTGTGATGATAGCTATATGCTTGGAAGAGATTTAGGAATATTTTGAAAATCAAATCAGACTGATTAATTAAATTAATAAAATTAAAATTAAATTATTAATCAATTTAATTAAATTTAAATTAATCCAGTTTTTAATTTTTTTATTTTTAAATATGATAAATATATTTTTATTCTATAAAGATTTTTATTGATTTATTATTATTATTATTATTACTATTATTTGATATTTTTTATTTTTAGACTGTTAAATTATACTAATAAAATCAACCAAATACATTGAACTAAAAACTAATCAATCAACTATTTTACTAATTGATTCAATTTTAAAAATACTATTTTAAAGATTTATGTCTCAACTTATTATTCTTGACTATAAGTGAGTTGTGATTTTATCACTAGATTATATGTGATAAAAAAAAAATTAGTTTTAGTTAGAATTTCTTTTCATTAAGGCTTAATCATTCATTGTCATTCATTATATTCTATAGTGTTTTCAAATGTGATGATAGAGGAAAAATCTACTTTATTTTTTCAAATAATATAATATAATGCTAAATAAATAGAATCTATCCATATAGAAAGGGTGATTTTTTATAATGTTTTTTATATTTTAAGTTAGGATAATTATGCCATTTAATATTTTATAGACAAACATACCCTTTTCATATCCAAATAAATTTAATTAAAATTTCATATTTAAAATTTGAATTTTTATTTTTAAATTTCATTCTTTTCCTTCATTTAATTCCTACTTAGTTTTTTTAAGAAAATATGATTAGCTTTTTTTAATTTACTATGCACTTTACGAGATATATATATATATATATATATATGAAATTTTCTTAAAAGATTATTATATTTTCTTAAAAAAAACTAAATGAAGGAAAAGAATGAAATTTAAAAATAAAAATTCAAATTTTAAATATGAAATTTTCATTAAATTTACTTGGATGGATTTTTAATATTATTTGAAAATTAAATTGGAGTCATTAGTCAAACCGAAAATTATACTATTAATCGATTCAATTAATTTTTGGTGGATTTTTAAAATTACTTTTTATTTTAATTATTATAAACATATTTTATTTTTAAATTTTTAGAGTAATTATAACGATTTTTAAAATTTTTATATATTACTAAACTAATTGAATCAAATTGATTGAACTAGTCAAACTAACTAATTGATCAATTCACTAATCGGTCCGATTTTAAAAATATTATTCTTTAATATCTTTTTTCATTTTAGATTTGATAAATCATGAAAATCAAGAACAAAAACAAAGCAAATAAATGAGATTTTATGTCATTTTTAAATATATGCAGTCTAAAATATTCTATAATTAGAACCTATTAAGTCAAAATAATATTTCTTCATAACTACACTTCTATTAGATTATAATTTATTCATAATAATAAAATTAATTTACTTTTTTACTAATGTAAAAAATAAATAATCACACTAAAACCACGTAGTGTAAAATATGTATACTTATCCCTCATTATATATTAATTAATAATAAACTATTTTTTCTTATTAGGAATAAAAATAGACTTTAATTTCAAAGAAAATTATATTAATTAGAACAAACAAAAAATGATCAAGTATGTTTAGTAGTAATTTGAAATAATTTGGTCAATTAGTGTATAAATAGTAGTAATATAATAGAATTGCATGAAATATCAAATGAAATTATACTAATTAGAACAAATTAGGTAGAATCAAGTATTTTTAGTAATTTAAAAGAATTTAGCCAATTAGATTATGATGAGTAATAATCATAGAGAAATTATGTAAAAATTATAAAAAAATTATAGTAATTAAAAAATTGAATAATTTGAATAAATCAAATAAGATAAAATATTTGCAGTGATTTTTAAGAATTTAGTGAATCAAAACATAGAAAGTAATTAGACAGAATTATGTGAAATCATGAAAGAAATTATAGTTATTAGGGAAAATTAAATAGGATCAAATATTTTTTAGCTATTTTAAAAATTTTAGTTAATTAGCACATAATGAATGATAACCGGATAGAATTATATTAAATTGTGAAAAAATTATACTAATAATTAGAACAAATTGGATATGATTGAGTATTTTAATGATTCTAAAATTTTAATTATTATAACATGATGAATAGTAATGAGATAAAATTGTGTGAGATCACAAATAAAATTATAATAATTAGAACAAATCAGTAAGATCAAGTATTTTTAGTGATTTTAAAGAATTTAGTCAATTAAAATATAATAGCTAGTAATCAAATAGAATTATGTGAAATCATGAAGGAATTAGTAATTAGAAAAAAAAAATCTAATAAGATTGAGTATTTTTAGTTATGTTAAGGAAATTTATTAATTAGGACATAATGAGTAACAATCAGACAAAATTATAAGTAATAATTGAATAGTCAATTAGTCAATTAGAACATGATGTATAGGAATCAAATATAATTAATTATATAAAATGATAAAAGAAAACTATAATAATTAGAATAAATCAAACAAAATTGAGCATTTTTAGTAATTTTAAAGAAATTTATCAATTAGAATATGATGAGTACTAATTGCAAAAAATTGTGTGCAATCATGAATGAAATACAATAATTAGAATCAAGTGGATATTATTGAGTATTTTTAGAAATTTTAAACAATTTAAGTAATTAAGAAATGATGAATAGTAACGAATAAATTTATATAAAATTCAAAGAAACTTATGGTAATTAGAATAAATTGGAGATAATTGAGTATTTTTAAGAATTTAGTCAATAAGGCGTGATGATTAGTAATTGGGTAGAATTGTGTGAAATAAAAAAAAATAGTAATTAAAATAAATAAAAATGATCAAGTATTTTTATTGATTTTAAAGAATTTAGTCAATTATGATATGATGAGTAGTAATTGAATATAATTACTGAATCGTAAATAAATTTATAGTAATTAGAATAAATCGAATATAATCAAGTATTTTAGTGATTTAAAAGAATTTATTCATTTGGGTCTCATGAGTTATAATAGAATAGAATTGTGTAAAATTGCAAAGAAAATTCTATTAATTGAGAGAAATCGAAAACAATTTGAATAAATTGAATATAATTATTAAAACTCATATCTAATCCAAGTTGATATCATATATTAGAAACATTATAAAAAAGTTTACTTATAGGAAACTAAGCTTTTTTGAAATCTCTTTTTACATAGAATAAGAAATAGAATTTTCTATTCAAATTTATTTTTTTATGTTTTTGATATTCACAATAAAAGCATCATCTCATTAATTAAGATTAAATTTCTCTCCAAATAATTTTAAATATATATTCTCTAGATTGGCTTAATACATTTAGAAATATTTAATAAAAATATTTTGACATTTAATTTTATATATATATATATATATATACACGAGAGATGAAATGATTAAAATTTTGAATTTATATTCACCAACATTTATATGGAGGTATTAATTTTTTTTTGCTATAAAATGTAAAGTTACAAATTATTTATAGCTAAGCCTCATTATTTCGGATATCTACTATTTAGCCTTCTTTTGACATATTATGTTTGCATACTATATTTAACGGGAAAGATTATTTTTTAAAAAATATTGATGAAATTGTGTTCATAGTTAAAATGTTCAAATCTTTGAAGACCCTTCTCAAAGATGATATTTATGCTTCTATTTTTTTATAGAAGACATCTCTTAGATGATAATTTTAACTTAACTCTAAACTCATTTAATTTTTCAATTAGAAAATATTTTTTTATTCTTAGTAAATGAACATATTTTCTAAATCAAAAATTATTTTTCATAGAAAAAGATTTCTAGAAAATTTAAAATAAAAACAAAAAAATACTTTTTTGTAAGAAAATAAAACTCATAAAAATCAACTTATAAATTATTTCTAATAAAAAAAACTAATTAAATGTATTTATATTCTTAAAGATAAGTATATGTGAAGATTTAAGTGATGTTTTGAAAAAAAATGCAATTTTAATGAGATTAGTTTTATGCAGTATTTTAAAAATTAGACTAGTCAATAAATCAATTAGTTGATTAATTTTTTGTTCAACTAATCAATTCAATTAGCTTAGTAATAACTAAAATTTTTTAAAATTATTAAAACAGCTTTAAAATATTAAAAATATATAATTATATTCTTAATAATTAAAATAAAAAATTTAAAAACAATTCAAAACTAATCAAGTTGATCAATGATTCAATTTTTAATTTAATCACTTTAATTGATCAGTCCAATTTAATTTTTAAAATAATAATTTTGTGTTTGAGTAGAAATAAAAAATTGACGTAAAAAACTAAAAAAAAACTATCAATATTAGAGAAAGTTAGTAAAATATTTTTTTCGTTGACTAATCATCATTTAAAATACTTTAACTAACTATTTATTACATTAGAGAAAGTTAGTAAAATATTTTTTCATTGACTAATCATCATTTAAAATACTTTAACTAACTATTTATTATATTTTGTCAAGATAGATTTTATCTAAATATTTTTATATTTAATATAAAGTGTTTAACATTTGATTGTATTCTTTTAGAACTATGCTAAATAGATAGAATTTATTCAGATAAAATTGGTGGGTTTGAAATTTTTCATGTCCTAAGTTAGGATAATTATACCATTTAATATTTTTATAGATAAACATACTCTTTAATTATCCAAGTAAGTTTAATAAAAATTTTCAGATTTGAAATTTGAATTCTATCTTCAAATTTCATTATCTTTATTCATTTAATGCATATTTACTTTTTTTAAGAAAAAGATAATTATGTTTCTCCATTTACTTTACAGTTTAAGTTTTCTCAAAAGAAAAATATCTAGAAAGTTGTTAATATCTAAAAGATTATTATATTTGATTATCTTTCTTCAATAGTGTTTTGAAAATCAGGCCGAATTTCTCGGTTGAACCAATTAAATTGAGATTGGCTCAATTCTTTTGGAACTAGTTTTTAAAATTATTTTTTTATTTTAATTATTATAAATATATTTCTATTTTTTAATTTTTAGAACTATTTTAATGATATTTTAAGTTTTATTTATTATTAGATTACTTGAACCAAACTGATAAAATTGATTAAACTAGCCAACTGATTGATTCTCTAATCAATTTGATATTAAGAATATTGTTTATCAATATTTTTTCTAGTTCAAGTATTTGAGAAGCCATGAAAATCAATAACAAAAATATAAATAAATAAATGAAATTCTATTTCATTTTTAGAGATATGCAGTCTAAAAAATACTATATTAGAGCATTTTTAAGTCAAAAATAATAATTTTTATTACTACACTTCTATTAAGTTATAATATCTTTGTAATAATAAAATTAATTTAATCTTAATATTATGACTATAAACAAATTTTTATTAAATGGATCTACAATCAAGGAAGCAACCACTTATTTTAGTAATGTAACAAATACATGGCTATCCTAAACACATCTAGGGTAAAAGATGTATATTTATCTCTTATTATACTCTAATCAATAATAAACTCTTTTTTTTTCCTCTTAGAAATGAAAATAAATTTTAATTTCAAAAAAAATTATAGTAATTAGAATAAATTGAAGAGGATCGAATATGTTTAATATTTTTAAATAATTTAATCAATTAGTTCATGACAAATAGTAAAGTGATAAAATTATGTTAAATAACAAAGAAAATTATAGTAATTAAAATAAATCAAATTGAATTAAGCATTGTTAGCAATTTTAAGGAAGTTTAACCAATTAGGGTATGATAAATAGTAATCGCATAGAACTATATAAAATCATGAAAAAATCATAATAATTAGAATAAATCAAAAAAATTTTAAAAAACCAAATAAGATAAAATATTTTCAATAATTTAAAAGATTTTATTAATTAGGGCATAACGAATAATAAATAGACAAAACTACATGAAATCACAAAAAAATTATAGTAATTAGAAAACATTAGATATGATCAAGTATTTTTAGTAATTTTGAAAATTTTATTCAATTGGGGAATAATGAGTAGTCAATGAATGGAATTGTGTGAAATCACAAAATAAATTATGAAAATTAAAAAATGGGATAGGATCACATTTTTTTAGTAATTTTTAAAAAATTTAGTCAATCAGAACATGATGAGTGATAAACAGATAAAACTATGTTAAATGGTAGAAATATTATAAAAATTAGAACAAATTGTAAAATCAAATATTTGTATTGATTTAGTTAATTATAGTATAATGAGTAGTAATGAGATATAATTGCGTGAATTTACAAAGAAAATTATAATAATTAGAAAAATTGAATATGACTGAGTATTTTTAGTAATTTTAAATAATTTAGTCAATTAAGACGTAATGACTAGTAATTGGATAAAATAATGTGAAATCACGAAGAAAATTATAGAAACTAAAAATCAAATAATTAAAAAAATAAAATAAGATTGAGAATTTTTGGTGATTTTAAAGAATTTAGACAATTAAGACAATAATGAGTGCTAATCGGATAAAAATCGTATGTAGTAATCAAATAGTCAATTAGAATATGATAAGTAGTAATCAAATGTAATTGTGTAAAATCACGACGAAAATTATAATAATTAAAACAAATCAAATAGAATCAAATATTTTTTTAGTGACTTTAAATTATATAATTAATTAGAACATGATGAGTATGAATCAGATAGAGTTGTATGAAATTATAAATAAAATATAATAATTAGAACAAATCAGATAGTATCAAATATTTTTAGTGATTTTAAAGAATTTAAGTAATTAAGACATGATGTGTAGTGATTAAGTACTTTTAGTGATTTTAATAATTTAGTCAATTAAGATATGGTGAATATTAATCGAATAGAATTATATAAAATTACAAAGAAAATATAGTAATTAGAATAAATTGGAGATGATCAAGTATTTTTTATTGATTTTAAAGAATTTAATCAATTAGGGCATAATGAGTAGTAATTAAATAAAATTACACTAAATCGTGAAAGAATTTATAGTAATTAAAATAAATCAAATATTTTAGTAATTTTAAATAATTTATTCAACTGATATATCGTGACTTGTAATCAAATAAAATTATGTCAAATCATGAGAACTTTTATTAATTGAAAGAAATAAAAATGATTAGAATAAATCAAATAAATTTATTAAAACTCATATCCAATCCAAGTCCATATCATATAATTAGAGACACTGTGTTTGTGTATAGAAAACTAAGCTTATTGTTTAGAACAGTTGTTCACATAGAATAAGAAATAGAATTTCCATTTCAAATTGAAGAGTTTTCCAAATAAAAATTAGAGATTAATTTTTGTTAGTTTTATGGTATTCATAATAAAAGCATCATTATATTAATTCACAAATCAATTAAGATTAAAATTTTTCAAATACTTATGAAATACATATCTCCTAAATTAACTTAATACATTTAGAAATATTTAAAAAATATTTCTACATTTAACATTTTTTGTTTTTAATCATTGATATATATATATATATTTGCCTTTTTGTTTTCTTATCATTCTTGTCCATTATGTTTGAATGATAATAAGATGTAGAAGATAAAGAAAATGAAGTAGACTCAAGAAGTAATTATGTTTATATTGCTTGAAGGGGAAAAAAATGGAGAACAAAAGAAAATAAAAATAGGAGCAATTATGTTTTTTCTTTAAAGTTATATTTCAACTTTGAGCAACGGATATGAATATTTTTTTAAGAAGAAAATATAAGTTGATATATATTCTTATTTTTTAGTATTAAGGAGAATGAATTACATTAGTAAGATTTAAATCATGACGTTCATTTCTAGATGATATATCTCTTTTAGATTTAATGAAAAAAGAAATTAATATTATATTTGAGAATATAAAAACTTTAAATGTAATAAATATTCTATACGATGAATTTCACTTTTAAATTTTAAATTTATAAGTTTGATTACGAAAATCAATTGAAAGGTAATATTGCAAATACATAAAAAAAATTTTAATAAAATTATATAATTATTCTCATTATCCATATTTATTGTAAATCAATTTGATCCCTATAATCACATTAAAAAAAAAAAAAAAACCTTTTCAATTGAAATTTACTGTCGCTATTTTTGCAACGAGATCACATGTGTGTTAAAGACTTACTTTGCACATATTTAAGGTCAAGTAAGAAGTGTGTTGAATTCATAGTTTGATACTACAAATTACACTGCCATTTTGACCTATGTGTTTTGGTTTAGTATTAATACATAGATCAAGTTGTAAATTAGAGGTATAACAGCATTGCCATCCCAATTCATATAACAAATGATTAAAAGTTTTAGCTTTGAAAAAGTTATTACAAGTAATTTTCATCGGTCATTGATCACCCAACAATTAAATATTAATGTCTCATAAAGCTATTTAGGTCCAACTACCATTTTTCTTTTAATTAATACTTGTCTTCCACTTGGGTAACGAGATTGGTCCGTTTTGGTATTCACAATTGACAGTCTCCTGGTATCATTCTAATCCTTGCAGTATTACATAGCATAAGACAACTTAAAATCATTCTTAATTCTACAATAGTGTTTTTTATAATATCAATAAATAATGTAAATTAATTTAATAATAAATAATAATTTCATTTAATCAACCGGTATCTAATCCTATCAAATATAATGATAAATAATAATTTTTATCTAATATAATAATGAATTATTAATTATGACACTATAGTTTAATAACACAAATGATATTATAGTGTTCACCCAAAATCATGTATCACCCAAGGTTGTAATTTTTTTTGAAACATCCAACAATGAGAAAATCAGAAATTTATTTTAGAGAAGGTCACTCACTATTGAATATAAAAATTTGTGATGCAATGAAATAAATATTTAACAATTAAAGTAATAAAATGATAAATATAAAATTAATAAAAGTATAAAAATGTACGTGCTACAAAGGTGACTATTGATTGACACTTGAACTATTGATACTGATCATGCAATTATGAGAAGCCAACTATGGAGACACAATACTGCAGATTCATTTAAAATTTTTTTCTATATTCGACCATAGATAAAAAAATCAAAATAAATTCATATTATTTAATCACAGTTCACAAAATAATGAATTTTCAATCACAATTTATAATTCACAAACCAATAAAATTTTCAATTCAATTCACAATATATTTTTAATTTAAATTTTATATTTTACATTCATAATAAATTAATTATTTTTAATAAAATTTCTATTTTACTATAACTTCACAATATTTTAAATTCACAATAAATTAATTACAATTTGTAATTCACTATACATAATATATTTTTAATTAATTTTTTTTCTAAATTAGAGTTCCTAATTCATAATATATTTTTAATTTAAATTTTTATTTTCTAATTTAAAATAAATTAATTATTTTTAGTAAATTTTCTATTTTACTATAACTTCATAATATTTTTAATTTACAATCAATTCACAATAAATCGATTAGGATTTGTAAATTCACAATAAATCAATTAGGATTTGTAAATTCACAATTCATAATATAATTTTAATTTTCTATTTCTAAATTAGGGTTCTTATTTCAAATTCAATCCATTCACAATTTTTAAAAATATATGAAAGAAAAAGAAGTGAATGCCATATTTTTAATGTAAAACTAAATGAATTAAAATATGAAAGATATGAGAAAATTGAAAAATATATAAAATTTAAAAAGAATGATAGAACTCACTTTAGTTGAATCCAAAATTAAGTGTAAATTTTTCAAATATTTATTAGTTTAATCCAAAAGATTGATGAAAATTAAATTATTGAAGAGTAGATTAAATATTTTTTGAGAAAAAGGAGATAATTGGGTGAGAAAAAGAGAAAATTTTGGGCTTGGGAAAGAAGAAATATGGAGAAAAAGGAAAAGTGTTTGTGGATGTGTTGGTGCAAGGGAAGATGTTTGGAGTTTTTTTTTTGGTCACTTACGTAAAACAACATCGTTTTGAGTAAGTTAAAAAAAATTTATTTTTCCATTTAAAACGGTGTCGTTTTGAGAAAGTGACAGAAAAAATTTGTTATTTTTCCATTCAAAACAACATCATTTTTTAGTATGAGAAATAAAAAAATAAAAAGTTTTGAAGGAGGTATTCTTCTACTTCTAGTCTCCCATTTAATTTTTTATCACCATGGTAGGAGTTGAACCCCTTGCCAGATTCCTTCCTCTTTATCTCGCCGGCGGCCAGGAGAAGGCAGCCCTCTAGTTCTGCCACTGACACCTAAGATTATAATTAATTAACTTATTTTAACATATATATATATATATATGAATTTAAGGGATATATAAATTTAAAAGTCCTATTTATAGGTAACATTTCATTTGCTACATTTAAACTAGAATTTAGATAGCATGAACCGTAAAATAAAGTCGTTCATGATTCAATAAAATGTAATCACTTAGATGCAATGTTGAATGTCAAGAATCAAAATGTTTATTGACCATTGGCTAGCTATTTATTTTCTCATTTCAAGTTTGTTTAGCTAATGTTTATTGGCCATTGGCTAGCTATTTATTTTCTCATTTCAAGTTTGTTTAGCAATCGTTATCAACTATTAGGCGTAAGTGATTAATGAACATAAAATATTTAATGATTAAACATTTAAAATTATGATTAAACAATTAAAATTATGATTAAATTATAAAATAACAAAAAAGATAATTGTTTTTTCTATATTTTATTTAACATTGTACTTATTTCCTTTTATAGTTAATATTTTCATATAGCACATATATTTTATACATTAGTAAATAAGCATATCAATTTTTTTTTTACTTTTTATTATATTTGATACATATAATATAAATAAAGTCCACATATGATGTATCTATATAATAAAATTAGTATCATATAAAATTCTATAATATATTTTCTTAATTTACAAATGATATTTTAACTGTTTATATAAAATTATTATTATTATGGTTCATGTTTTAAATAAATTTATATAAAATATACCATGAATAATGATAAATAACAATAAATATTAGGTTAATATTAAAAAAACTTAAATATCAATTTTTATATTTCAAATGCTAGAAAAAGTAGCTTTTAACATTTATTCCTTGAAACATTAAATATTAATCTTAAATTAAAATATTGAATGCTAATATTAGGAATGAGTGTAGATCCTAAATAAATTGAACCAAATTAAAAATCAAAATAAAAAATAATCAAAACAATAAATAATAAAAATATCTAAACTGAAACTAAATCTTACTGAGTGAATAATACATTTAATTTCAGTTCTGCGTAAATTTTATTATTAGGACCAAAATTCAAATTGAGTCAAACTATAATAGAATAAATTGAATTGAACTAAATAATTGAACTATATATAAATAACTACTAAACCAATTAATCATCTGGTGACTAATGATTAAATAAGAGCTAATAAAGCACACACCATGATAATTTTTGTTTTTGCTATTTGTGATAAAAGTATTTAGATCAATTCACACATTAATCGAAATAAAATCACTTTTTAGATATTGATTTTAAAAATCAAAATTAAAAACTAAGAAAAATTAAAACTCCTTAAACGCCTAAACTAATTCAATAAATAAAAATTTATCATAATTTGCAAATATTAAACTCATACAGAAAAACTTCTCAATCTATGAAAACATTGGTTCACCCATGTTTCAAGCTTCATATTTCTTTCTAGAAAACCTCCTATATAAAACTCCAAATTCATAAATAAAGGACAAAAATAGATTCTAAATTCCTAAAATCTCATAAGCTTAACAATTTTAAAGATTTAGCTTTTCGAAAAACTTAAAACGAAACCAGCGAATAAAATCATTACAAATAAATTACAAACTGATATAAACACCTTTATTTTGAGAAAATAAATTGGATATACTTAAAATAATTATTTATAATAACATAAAATTATTAATTAAAGTGTATTAAGACGTAAAATTTTCTCTAACTTCAAATACCAAAAATGAAATGGGAATGTTAAAAAGTGGGAAAAGTGAAAATGACTAGTTAATGGAATAATAGAATGTTTGAAAATAGGATTAGATTAGTTAGTCGGATTAGTAAAATTAAAAATTAAATTAATAACTGATTTTATTTAGATTTGTTTTCAATATTATTTTATATTTTTAATTATTATAAATATATTTATAATATTTTATTAATTTTTTAAAATTATTTTAATAATAATTTTAAATTTTATATATTATTAAATTACTTGAATTTGATCTAAATTATTGATTAAATAAAAAATCAATTAATTGATCAATTTTATTAATTAGTCTAGTTTTAAAAACACTGTAACGCATAGTAGTCAGCGACCCATTTCCGAGTCCAGGGTCAAGACCGTGGCACTCCGTTTTGTAGACCGACACGTATGAAAAAACGATTCGTTGTTTGCTTTTGCTACACACTAATTTCAAAGAAACACTTTTTTTTTTCCCCTAGGAAAAACCACTTTTGATCTCAACTGCACATAATTTTTGTCAACTGCTACGCCTGGTCCCTGTCACCGTCCAATGAAGGCTATGAATTGGATTCATTATTTGGTATAGATACGGCAATATGTGAACATTTCTCTTTTCCCCAATAAAATGGATAATCCTCATTTTTCTTCTTATATATATATATATATATATATATATATAT
>CATIWR010271022.1:0-28196 GCA_949677035.1 Omphalea diandra | reverse complement strand
TTATGGAACTTCCATCAATAATTTAGGAAGTTTTATATCTAAAATAGATATTCATTATATCAACATCATGATGTTGGCATTTGAAAGAAATAATTAAAGAATGGGTTGGACAACTTATCTCTCGAATTGTTCTGAATTATTGTAGGATCTCCCTAATTGACTCACTGGCCTAGGATAAAATCACAATCATATGGATGGAAATTATCCATGCTCCGCAGTCTAAATCCACAGAACTATTTGTAGAGAATTGTTGGATTTTCCTCTTGAATGATTGTGCATAGGGACAACATTTTTCATGTATTATCTTCTTATTCTGTACATAAGTTTAGGTTAAAAACTTATTCTACCTTTTGATAACATTCCTTATGGGAAGTTACTTTATTCAACAATTGCCCCTATGCAATTGTTTGACCCATGGGTGGACTCAGCTCGGAAGTCCAACGACAACATTTTTAAAGAAGTTGATTTGCTTGAAGGTTCGAAACGAGGTGTGGAAAATATAATTGCTCCAAGTGAGGAATTTATTATTATTATTATTATTATTATTATTATTATTTTGGTTATTAAGTTCTTGCAACATACAAATCTTACTAGTGTTGAAGCTTCTGGAATGAGTTTGCTTTTGCTTGCTTCATGTAGTGACCAATATTACTTTATTATTCCTTCAAAATATATACATTGTCATATCAATTGAAGGTTAGAACCAAAGAGATGTTGTGTGTACCTATATATGTATAGAATTTAGCTGTTGGGCTAATTAAGATATGTTCAAATCAAGTTTAATGAAATCTTCTCTCACTTGGTGGTTTACATCATCCATCGATCTCTTCGCCTCTAAATTTGACCACTGGGTCGATTCTTTAGGCAAGGCCATTGGTCAGAATTATTTTTTTAAAATGTCTCTCAATTTAAAATAATTTATAGTGCGCCTAAACCTTTTGAAGAAGAAAGGTCTCTCAAATTTTTTTCCCAAGGGACAAAAAAATTTTGGAGCTCCAAAAAACAGATTTAAAGGGATTTTCTTTAGCTATTAAAGAAAAAATTTTAAGGCATGGCGAAAAAAGGACAAAAAATCCGAAATTTTTTTTTTATTGTCTAACAATTACAAAAAGAATTTTTGGGACCCCAAAAGGGCCCAAAAAAAATTTCTTTGTAAAAAATTGGACCCATTATTTATGATTTTTTTTTCTGGTCTAAAGTCGTATGGACCTTGACAGTGTCCGCAATGTTGGAATAAAAAAGTTCAATTTGAAATGAATATCATGATTATAAATCATACATGAAAAAAAAAAAAAAATTGGGTGGTAATTAACTTGATATCAGCCGCCTGATTCTTCAACATTGTCATTTGTGCAGGTGATAGCATACTTGAGCGTGGCAGCTGTTGCAGCAGCTACACAGTCCGCCGTATTTGCAAAGTTGGGAGAACCTGAACTACAGTGGATGAAGATATGCAATATGTACGGAAAATTCTGTAACCAAGTTGGGGAGGGAATAGCAAGTGCTCTGTTGGTTAGCATTAGCATGGCGGTCCTATCTTGTATCTCTGCTTTCAGCCTCTTCCGATTGTATGGGGCTAACAAGAGTAAAGAGTGCACTAGATGGTAGGTTTTAGTAACTACCATCGCGAATAATTGAACTATCTTGTCGTGTTTATGATCCACTAAGGTTCTGTAAGTTGGTGATCTGGTTACGTGTAAGATGAAGAAAAATAGTGCACCATGTTTACAATAACATAAAGTTAGTATTTTGTGATTGTATCTTTGTATTTGATATTAACATGCCTTTTAAGAGATTTGAAATCTGTTTTTGAGCTTTCGTTTGCAAATCTGAAGTTCTAGGTTTGTGTTTTGACTGTTGGGGGAGATGCCAATCCCTGCCTTCCCTTTTTTTAAAACATAATACCAATGTTTTTAAGATCAAAATAGAGACCAAATCAGTCAGTTACTCGATTTTTGATTTGATCACTGCTCTGTTTTAATAAAGTATTTTTATTTTTTGTAAAAAAATATATAAATAATACTTACAAAATATTTATAAAATTCAAAAAATATAATATAATAAAATAATAAAAATTATTTTTTAAAATTTAAATTTTAAGTAAAATAGTATAAATTTATAAAAAATTTTAAAATTTTTATAAAAATAATATAACTTTAAATTGAATCGATTTGATTCAATTTTGATTTTGGATGATTTTTTAAGATTTTATCATTTTTTTTATAGATTTGACAGATTGATCCAATTTAATTTTGAAAAACACTGCATAATACCAATTTCACCTCGACTCAGGCAGGTTTTCACAGTTGTGTGCTAATTTATAGTCGAGAATTTTAGCCTTTTTTTATTATTATTTTGGCAATTGTTAAATGGAAAATAAACAAAGGTTTTAACTCAACCTTCTTTCTTTTTTCTTTTTTATTACTAAAAGAACTGTAAAAACGGCAAACAGAAACGAAAAACAATCCCCAACCCCCAACCCCCCCACCCTCCAAAAAAAAAAAAGAAAGGGATACATGGTTAAATCATGGTCTACAAAACATTTGGACTTTTTCCATCCAGACACGTAGCTCTCCAAGGACTACTTTCTTGGCAATTGTGTACAGTCACGTTTCCACCATGCCTTACAAAAGACCGTGAAATATTAGTCATCAAATCTGCCTGGTCTGCTGTATCACGAAGCCCCGCGCCGAGATCATTGAGGACATTAGAATTCTCTCCCAATATTGAAATGATGTGGAGAGTGTCTTTGAATAATTGTTGTAATCATTGTTTTCATACCGGACCAGACTGTCTATGGAATTGATAAATTGAGAATTAGTCAGTAGTTCGGTTTCGTTTAATGTTAAAAATCATTCTCTAACAAATGATCAAAAGCAGAAAAATTGATCAAATTCAAGAAAATTGTTCAAATTCAGAACGGTATCAAATCGGTTCAACTTAAAATTATATTATTTGCAAAAAATTTAAAATTTTTTAAAAAATTATACTATTTTACTCTAAATTTAAATTTTGAAAAATAGTTTTCATTATTTTGTCATATATATATATATATATGTTTAAGTATTTATATTTTTTTTTTCACAAGAAACATAGCTTATTAAACTGGATTGATCGAATTAGTCAACCTAACTGAATTGAGAATCAGCAAGCTGATTAGTTTGATATCCAGTCTGATTTTAAAATCATTGGTTGCTATAGTTTGTGTGTGTATAAAAAGAGTTGATTTGTAAATTCCACGTTGAAAAAAAGATGAAATCCTATAATAGAATATAAGAAATCCCATAGTGAAAAAAAATGAAACTTTATAATAGAATATAAACTTGGATGAAACTTGCTTAATTTATTTGGAGCGAAAAATTTTTGAGGAAAATATAAATAAAATTTAGTTGGCTATGAAATATATATATATATATATATATATATAATGACATTTGATATGTGTGTGTAAAGCTCGATTAATATTTTAATTTTTTTATTATAAAATTCTTAATTATTATAATACTATTTTATTAATTTATTAAAATTAAATTAACATACACACCATTTTGTAAAAGGTGTCAAGTCCAACCGACATACCTTTTTGTAAAAGGTTCTTAGACACATCCTTTTGTAAGGGTTTCAAGCCCTATAGGCACACCTTTTTGTAAAAGCTGCCAAGACTTACAGTTCGTAAGTGTCTTGTAGATCCACTTGTTTCGTGTAAATTTTCTTACTTAAGATGGCTAAAATACTAATTGTAATGGCTTGAACTCAATTTTACTAAGTAACCTATAAATAGCGACTAAACCACGTGGCTCAAAATGGTTAATTTAAGTTACTATAGTAGTTACCTGATTAATTTAAGCTACAATAGTAGTTATCATCAAACCGATATATGTTGCTAATATTTTTGGTTAACTTTCGATATGTGAGACTTTTAAGTTAATTCTTAAATACCTCAAGCTAACACCTCTAAGCATAAAACGCATCAAGCTGACACCTCGATTGAGGATATCACATAAATAATTCTCATATTTACAAAAGTTGTATTTTATTTATTTAAAAATTAGATATATAAGAGAGTTTAACAATAGAAATTGGATTGGACAAGGAGCTAGTATACTTTCAATAGGCTAAATTACTTAAAGGTTTTCTTTGAAATAAATTATGTAAGAAAAGAAAAAAAATTCTATTAATATAATTTTTTTTTTTCATTTTAGTGACATGAATTTTATTATTTGAAATAAAATTTCAATTAAAAAAATGCAATTGAACTCTATTATTTGAAACAAATATATAATGAATTAGAATCATTTCATTTTTCTAAATACCTTTATTTATTTAAAATAAATATACTATTAATTTAAGTTATAAGGCTAGTTGAATAATTTTTAATTAAAATGAATTATCTTGATCTAATAGCTTTTAACTTAATTTGACTTTATCATTAAATCGTTTCTTTTTCAAATGATAGAATTGAATTTTTTTAAATATAGATTTTCAAATAAAAAATCATTAAAATAAAACTTTTTGTATTGAATTCTTCTAAAATCTAAGTTGCCAAATAGAGCCAATATAATTTGTATGCTAAAATGTGCAATAATTTGTAATATATAAATATGGATAATGTTATCTTTTGATGTATACCACTCGAAGGCTTTTAAATCACAAAGCATATGAATAATTTAAATGAATTAGAAATTTGAAGACTAGCCATTATATAATGGGAGTAGGTCCAATATTTGCTTGTTATGAAGTGCTAGTTGAAATGTCCTAGATTTTGAAACAATATCAATTTTGTGTTAGTATAATTTGGTGTGATTTTTTGAATACATTGCTAACATTTTCAATTATGTCATATAAATGTTTTGTTCCTAAATTCCTTAAATTGATAAGATAAAAAAAAAAAAATTGTTTGTAAGGACTTGGAGCTCTTGGCACTTGAATTATGCAACATTTTCAAGTTCTAAACTATTTTATATGGTATATGCATTATCACATAATACTCATGTTTAAGAGTTATATCAGAAAAGTGCATAATATTATAAAATAGGCTCAAAATTAAGGTGTGGATATTTCATAGGTTTTAAACTCCAATCTATAACAATTAAATTTTAATAGCACCAACCCAACATTCGATTGAAATTTGAAATCGTAAATAACCAGAAAAATAAACAAATAAAACTCAAGTATGGTTTCCCAAGAATATCAAAAAATATCCATACTAAAAGCATTGTTAAAAGTAAACAATAAGCACCTTTGGAGCCTAATTTAAGAGACCATTTTCAATCCTTTACCATATGTCTCAATTCAAAATATAATCCCTTTGTTCCATTGCATTTTGATTACCACAAATTTGTTTGATCTTCAAATTCTCTATGTAATGCTGCCAATAAGAAACAAGACAAGATTTACAACAAGAAGTTCCTCTTTCTTCGTAAGTTACTTTTCCTTGTAAGAACTGAAATATGTAATACCAAAATATAAGCAAAGCTAAGAAATATAAAGTGACAAACAACAATATTAAGATTTTAATATGAAGAAACAAGTAATTTTACCTCAAAAGAACCTTTTACTAAGTAATTATGACTTATTAATAGATTCTCAACATGAGGACAAATCCAAAGCATAGAATCCATAAGTTGTGTAGTTAGGGGACCACTCTCGTGTGATCCCAAACTAAAAGATTTACTTTTTTAATATTACGTAGTGGAGGAACCAAAGTTTGTCTTAATTCTCTTGGGATAATAAAACACTGCAAGAATATACATACACACATATACGCATGCACGCACACACACACACACACATACTAAAAAATCAACATTAATCAAATAAAGACATACCATTCTTGTGGCTTTCTAAGTTCAATAACTTTGAACTTGGTGAGTAATTCAATCATTCTAGTATGCCTCAGAGTATCCATATTTTCAAAGTTGAAGTCAAAAGAGGTCATTGATAGGATCAACTCATTTGAAGAAAATTCAATTATAGTTAGGTTTAGGTGTATCAACCTCAACTTTAGCTAGCTTTTCAGTCTTTAATGCTTAATTTATGAAGGTGAGAACTTGAAATCATAATAGTCTCCAACATAGGACAACCATGCAAAAATAGACCTTTCAAGAGATGAAATCTATTCAATTGGTCGTCATACAACCATTTATCTGTAATGGGCACCTTGCATATTGTTAACTACTTTAAATATTTGATGGAGGTTAGCATGATTTCAGAAGGCCAAGATGGCCCCTCTAAACACAATGAACGAATAATAGGTGCTCTAATCCTATGTCTTTCAAGATTTCCAAGATCTTTCACCTTCAATTTTACGAGTTTAACAACATCATCAACTACATGTAGAGACTTAATGTTGAAATAAAAAATTAAACACAGAGTTTTAATCAAAGTACACCCATCATGAATCTTGGTGATAATATTATCATCTGCATAAGATGTATAAAGAGCCAATTTTCTCAAGTAATGTAATTTTACAACACTGTTAGTGGATAGCTCTAACTTACAGTTATGCAAGTATAAGAGTCGGGGTTGTTTATAAAAGTTGTTATCTCAAAATAATATTTAATGAAATGGATATAAGTGAAAAATATTTAGGGTTAAGGACAAGAATACCTAAAAACTAAGGGATAATGATAAATATACCTTACGAGCAAAGAGTTTACAAAAATACTACTTTGCAACAGTAAATTATAAATATACACTTTTTATCCTTTCTTGAATCAATTCCATAAAAAAGAATTGCAGATTTGTTACCTAAAAACTAAGAAATAATCTTTTTACCTTAACCAGCTGGATTTTTCAAATTAAGAAATAACATTTCCAAATTGATCTTCCACCATTATCGATTCTTCTTCTTAAGCATGATTTCTTTTATCAAATTCATTTATGTTTCTTGATGGTTCAAATCGTTTTCAAATTTATTCACGTTTCTTGATGGATCAAAATCAATAAAATAAATATTCTTCATTGCACACAATTCTAGATTTATAAATTTGTTATAAAGAGAGAAAATTCTCTGTGATATATGTTTCTCACTCTAAAAATAATTTTAATATGATTTTTAATGCTCATTTATTAGAATAAAAAATTATGAGTTTTGATATATTATGGATAAAAAATAATTAAAAATGAACATATTTAAAGTCAAAACCAGTCATAAAAAAGAGAAAATTGAGTTGTCAGAGGTTGGAAATAATATTTGCATTTAATTCTTCTTACATCATAAAATATTTACAAATGGCTTATTATTGATTTATATTTTTATTTATTATTGATTTAAAAATGGTTTATTTTTTTACAAAATGGTATATTTTGGTTTATTTTTATTTATGCAAACCATTAATAAATAAAAAGAAAGAAGAAGAATAATTAGGGTGTAGATATCATTTTTGTTGGACTAAGTTGGTCAAAACTTAAGTCCAAACTCTCTTTTGATCTTGACAATTTAGATTGATATGTTCTAATATCAATTTCAAGTGTTGATTTTGCAGACTTTTAGATAGGTTTGCAGTAGAAGTTGAATGAAAGCCTTAATATTAAAGATTGACATTTGCACTCTAATTCGCACTCATGAAATAGGAGCTCACAATCACTATCCTCTAAAAGAGTTGAATGCATCTCATACAAATAATTTCACAGTGCATGTCGTGTCCATAGTCATGGCTACAACTTTTACATTCACTTAGAGAGAACCAAATCATGCTAGGTGTCTCAATGAAACATTAGAAGATTTAATTTCATGGTAGTGAAAGAATTATCGCGACTACAAATTTGGTGAAGCAACTTCTTAAGTCAAACAGATGATTTTGCGGTGCATATTGCGTCCAACAAAGAAAATAGCGACTGCAACCTTCATTGTTGCTCAAGAAACACAATGACTATTTCCTTAAAGAACCAATGGATTTACGCCATATGAACTAGCCATTAGACACAAACGAGATTATGTGAATATCGAGACTACGACTAAGAGTCTTAACCATGAGTTTCATATGACAAGTATCAATTGCAATATCTACCTAACACACTTTGGAGATTTGAAAATAATTTTATGTGTAACGTCTCTTTGGTGGTTGTAGTCTATAAATACACCACCAAATGAAATTGAATGCAAAAGGATAACCATTAACTATGCCAAAACTCTTGTAAAGTTAATTCTCATAATTTTTATTTCTTTGTACGTAGTTTGGTATAAGCTTTAAACACCTTAGATTTGGATTTGAGAGTGAGCCCTTATATAGAAAACTCTTGTTTGGATTTGAGAGTGAGCCTTAGAAAACTCTTATATAGGTTTGAGTGTTAGCCTTGATAAAACACTTGTAAGGTTTGGTGTGAAGCTAAACACTAGGTTGAGTGTAAGCCTTGGTAAAACACTTATAAAGTTTGGTGTGAGCCTAAACACTAAGCTGAATGTGAGCTTATAAAATACTAGTAATTTAATAAAACACACAATTAGTAAATTGAAGATGGATTGGTTAATACCCAAACCACTATAAAACTCTTGTGTTCATTCTTCTTCTACTCTTTCTCTAATCTTTTATTTATGTAAGCTTCCTCCAAAAGTTCAAATTTGTTACCAATTCAAACCCCCTTCTTAATGCACTAGGGCCAACTGTTAGTATCAAAGCTAAGTCTCAATTCAAGCCTTAATTGTGTGAGAAACTATTAATGGCACAAGAAAGAATTCACTCTCACCTTAGTCTCCACTTTGATGGCAATGATTATGCTCTTTGGAAGTATAAAATAGAGATCTATCTTAATAGTGATCTCATCAACTTATGGGATTATGTTCTTGAAGAGTGGAAGCCTCTAACAGAAATGGTTAAAGGAGTAGAGTGGTAATTGTAAGAGAATAATAGAGTGAAGCATAAAAGAAGGCAAGTGGGAATAATAAGAGGATAATGACTATTCTCCTAAGCTCCATGTCAAGAAAAGAAATTAGGAGAGTCCAATATTGTTAAACTGCACATGTCATATGGAAAGCACTAGAAAACTATCATTAGGCCATAACTTTTATGAAATCAAGTAGGTTGGAGATGTATGTGATAGAGTGAAAGTTTTTCATGATGGAAGACAATGAAAACATCACCGCCATGACAAATAAACTTCTCTCTATTGTCATAAACATAAAAAAGTTTACAAGAATTCTTACCAATTATGAGGTAAATACTAAAATCCTTAAATCTCTTCCATTAGATAAATTTGATGCAATAGTATGTAGCATTTAAGAGTCTAATCTGAAGATTGGAAAGGTGCTAACTGATGTTCTCATTGGTAACCTTTTCACTCATGAGATGGCTCTTAAGAAGAATGAAGAGATGAAGAAGCGAAGAGGATAAAGAGACAAAAAGGAGAAGAAAGCTCTCTCCTTCAAAGCTTAAGAAAATGACTAAAGTTCAAGTGACTCAAATGAAAGTGATAAAGAAAAAGAAGAGTTAGCTAAGATATCAAGAAGGACTAAGGAGTTGATGAAAAAGAGAAGAGAAAGAAGAATCTAAAGACAGTCATCTTCTTATTACAATAAGGAAAAGAAGAAGAGTTTTAAGGCTACTTGGGATGATGATTCAAGTGACGAAGAAAAGATGATGAAGCTGCAAACTTTTGCTTCATGGTTGAAGAGAAATTCTCCAATGAGGTAAGTACTTCTCCATACTTTTATGATGAGTGTGATGCATTTGATGATATGGATGATGAGCTTCTTGAAGCTTTAACCTTGAGATGTGAAAAGTACATGTCTTGAATGAAAAATTATAAGAAAAAATTTTAACAACTTAAGAATAAATTTAAATGCTTAAATGATCTTGTAAGTGACTTGAGGACTTTTAATAAAGAACTCAAAAAATCCTTAGAAAAATCTTTTTAAATCTTCATCCTCTCTTGATTCTCTAAGACAAGAAAATGATACTTTAAAAAGAGAAGTTATTGAGCTTAGGAATTCCATCTCTAAATTTCACAAAGGGAAAGAAGCTTTAGATACACTTATTATATCTCAAAGATCTCCCTTAGTGAGACATGGTTAGGATTCAATGGAGCTTCTTTATCTACATCCTCTTTTAGTACATTCATTAAAGCATCAACACCTCAAACTTCTAATATTGAGGTCATTGGGAAGAAAAATGCTTCTAACACTATGCCACATGTGCCTAAGGGCAAATGAAAGGCTCTTCAAGGCTTAAGAGCTAAGCCGAAAAGAGCTAACCATGCATACACATACACAAAGAGGCAAGCTCAAACACACACACACACAAACCTCTCTTTTACTTCTCACTTATACACTTGCATACATTCATAAAACCAAAGTATGAGAAAGTCTCCTACTCACAACAAGGTTGCTCATAGGAGAAAGACTCATAAGTCTAAATTTTAATGTCATTATTACATGAGATATGGGCACAACAATATCTTTTGCTACATTAAAAAGGCACACCTTAAATTGGAGGACCCTTCTAAGACTAACCCACAAGAACCTAAATATGCTTGGGTACCAAAATAAATTGTTTGATACTATAGGATGGAGACTCCTTTACCAAATTCTCGACATGGAAAATTTAAAGGTGGATAGAGATTACTAATGAAGAAGGGATAAAGTTTCAAATTGTTATTTGGTATCAAGCAATTAATACTAAACTTATAATGTATCTCTTACCTCCTATGTTTTTAACTTGATATATTTATACATATGTTTAGGGAAAGTTTTATGTTTTTTTTTTGCTTGATAATATGTATGTGTTGACTTGTTTGATTTGATGTGATTTGTTAGACTAGGATGGTTAATCCTAAATCTTAAACCACTTTTGATCTTGACAAAGGAGATTGATCAATTCTAATGATTCAATTAAATGTTGTTTTTATAGTTTTTAGTTAGTCTTTATATTTGAAATTGGATGAAGTCCTTAATCTTCAAAGAAAGCAAAGTGCCTCCTAATTCGCGACTGCAACTTCATAAATCTAGATCGCGAACTAGACTAAGGCATGTTGACAAATTGGACAGATGGATTTAGTGGCCCACTTCTCTGCATCGACCAATTCAAAGAAAGGAGAGCCAAAGTCACAGATGAATTCGTGGTGAGTGTCATGCCTCAGTCGCAACCGCTAAATTTAAAGTTACCCAAGAGGGAATCAAGTCCATAACCATAACTTGACAAGTGTCCCAGGTGACCGTTGAAAGATAATAATCACGATGACAACTTATAGGTAGAGACCGTGAATCATAAGGAAGAAGATTAACATTTTTAGCAGATGATTTCACGTCTTGAGTCGCGGCCTATACAAGGAAAATCGTGACAACTGCTTTTGTGAGTAGGTGAAAGGCAATGACTATATTTTCCTGGTGAACCAATAGAAAGATGACACGTGGACTAGCAATTAGACACAACACAAGTTTTAGCTCCCGTATAGAAATTGGAAAATTGTGATCGCGAAAGAGTAGTAGTGACCACGAATGAAGCCTGACAAACATTTAATGCAAAAATCTATCTAGCATACTTTAAAGATTTGCTACCAATTTTATTGCAACATCTCTTTGGTGGGTAGAGGTTATAAATACCTCACCAAACATATGTAAATGTAAGAGAGAATTCATTAATTTGTAACCTAAACTCTTGCAATTTTGCTACTCAATCTTTTCTCTTCTTTAGGTGATTGTTTGGTGTGAGCATAAACACCATTTGTAAAGGTTGTAGTGTGAGCCTGAAAAAACACTAAGAGAGGTTATTGTGTGAGCCTTAAAAGCACAAGTATAAAGGTTGTTGTATGAGCCTAAAAAACACAAGTGTAAAGGTTGTTGTGTGAGCCTTTAAAACACAAGTGTAAAAATTTAGTGTGAGCTTGAAAACACCATTGGAAGATAGTGAAACACCCAATTACTGAGAATTGGGGAGTGGATGTAGGGTCAATTATACTCGAATCACTATAATTCTTGTGTCTCCATTGTACTAATTTTTTTTCTTGCCATCTTGTTTTAATTTTTTTACACTAATTCAACCCCCCCTTCTTGGTGCCTAGGGCCAACAAGTGGTATCAGAGCCTAAACACTCATACAAACGTTTATTGGTGAGTCAAAGATCATGGCACAAAAGGAAATCCACTCACACCTCAAACCTCACTTTGATGAAACCAACTATACTCATTGGAAGTATAGAATGAAAATCTATCTTGACACAGATGTGGTAGACCTTTGGGATGTGGTGGTAAAAGAATGGAAGCCACCCACTAAGGTAGTGGATGAAATTGAAGAACTTATCCCAAGAGAAGAATGGGTTGAAGCTCACAGGAGATCAAACGACAAAAACAAACGGGCAATGACCATTCTTCTAAGCTCTCTCTCTAGAGAAGAGATTGAAAGAGTGCAATATTGTCAAATAGCATATGCCATTTGGAAGACACTTGAGAATTACCATAAAGGCACAACTTTAGTAAAGTCAAGTCGGTTGGAGATGTATGTGATCGAATGAGAGCTATTCATGATGAAAGACAATGAAAGCATCATTGAAATGATGAATAGGCTCCTATCTTTCATCACCAACATGAAGAATTTGAAAGGACACTCACAAACTATTAGGTAAACGTAAAAAATCCTCAAAACCCTTCTTTTAAATAAATTTGGTGCTAGAGTGTGCAACATTCAAGATTCTAATCCGAAGATTAGAAAGGTGCCAACAGACATCTTGATAGGCAAACTCTTGACTCATGAGTTGGCCTTACAAAAGGATGAACAAATGAAAAAGCTAAAAGGCCAAGGAGATAAACCAAAAAAACAAAGAAGAACCCTAGCTCTTGAGTCTTCAACAAAGAAGAAGGAGGTAGAAATTACCTCAAGTGATAAAGAAAGTGATAAGGAAGAAGAGGAGCTAGTAATGCTCTTAAGGAGGACAAAGGAGTTGATCAAAAAAAGAAAAGAAATAAAAGGCTTCAAGAAGACAACTCCTAGTCCAAGAGAGAAATCCAACAATGTCACTTGCTATGAATGTGGCAAGCAAGGTCACATAAAGTATGAGTGTCCCAAATTCAAGAAGAAGAAGAGATGGGACAAGGAGAAGAAAAAGAGTTTTTCAGCCACTTGGGATGATAGCTCAAGTGAAGAAGAGGAAAAAGGAGAAGTTGCCAATATTTGCTTCATGGCACAAAAAGACTCTATAAATGAGGTAAGTACTTCTTCTCATTCTATTTTTGATTTTGAATTTGATGGGATTGATGAAGAGCTTCTAGAGGCTCTAACCATGAGATGTGACAAATATAAGTCACAAATGAAATCTTATAAAAGAAAATGTCAAAAGCTAGAGGATGAATATAAATCCCTCAATGACATTGTAAGAGAATTGAGAGCATCTAATGATAAGCTTAAAAAGTCAGTAGATAATCTTTCTATTTCATTTTCTTCTATGGCTTCACTTAGAAAGGAGAATGAAACTCTAAAAGGAGAAGTCATTAAGCTTAAAAGCTCAATCTCCAAGTTTCATAAAGGAAAAGAAGCCTTGGACACATTGATTATGTCACAAAGACCTCCACTAATTAGACATGGTCTAGGCTTCAATGGAGCCTCCTCATCTTTTCAAACTATATTTGTTAGATCCTTAGAACCTTAATCCTCCAGGGTAGAGGTAATTGGGAAGAAAAGTGCTGCTAGCACTAAGCCTGCTAAGCCTAAGGGCAAAAGGAAGCCTCCCCTAAGCTCTAGAGCCAAGACTCAAAGAGCTAACCATGCTTATATATACAACAAAAAACATGGCCATTCTCATAAAAAATTCTCTACTCCTACTCATCATACATGTTTATGCATGCATTCACATGACCAAGGTATGAGAAGGCCTCCTACTCATACTAAATTTATGCATAGGAGAAAGACTCATAAGTTCAAAGTCCAATGTCATTATTGCATGAGATTTGGACACATTAATATTCATTGCTATATTAGGAAGGCTCACCTCAAACTAGAGGACCCTTCATTTTCTAACCCCCAAGAACCCAAGTATGCTTAGGTACCTAAGAAAAGATAACTCATTTTTGTTGTGTAGGACAGTGTGGCTGCCACCAAATCAAGCAATTGACATGTGGATAATGGATGTTTCAAGCATATGACTAGAAATAGGAAACTATTCATGGCATTAAAAGAAAAAGAAGATAAAGATGTCACATTTGGTAACCTCACCAAGGGTAAGGTAATTGGCATTGGAACCATTGATGAGAATAGTTGCTCTTTAATTGATAATGTTCTTTTAGTTAGTGGCTTACAACATAATTTGTTAAGTGTAAGTCAATTGTGTGACAAAGGTAACAAAGTCACCTTTGATCTTAGGGAATGCCGAGTCACCACTTTAGTGGATGATAAGGTTATTTTCAAGGGTGAATGGAAAGATAATACCAACTCAATTGACTTAGATAATTTGGCTAACCAATCTTTTAAGTGTCTTATATCTATGAGCAATGAAACTTGGTTATGGCATAAAAGACTTGGACATGCAAGCATGGATCTTCTTCAAAGCCTATCTAAAGGAGAGTTAGTGGAAGGTCTTCCCAAGCTAAACTTCTCCAAAGACAAGACATGTGGTCCATGCCAAATGGGGAAGCAACACCATGCCTGTCATAAAGCCAAAAATGTTATAAGTTTAACTAGACCCATTCAACTTATTCATATGGACTTGATAGGACCCACTAGAAGTGCTTGCTTAGGTGGAAAGCATTATGCATTAGTCCTTGTAGATGACTCTCTAAGTTTACTTGGGTGTCTTTTCTAGCGAATAAGAATGATTCATTTGATGCTTTTAAAAGCTTTGAAAAATGTTCAAAATGAAAAAGGTTACTTTATATCTTCTATTAGAAGTGACCATGGAAAGGAATTTCAAAATGAGTCTTTTAGAAATTTTTGCTTAGAGAATGAAGTTTTTCATAAATTTTTAGCTCCTAGAACACCACAACAAAATGGTGTTATAGAGAGAAAAAATAGAACATTGGTGGAAATGGCTAGGACAATGCTCAATGATTATTCTCTACTAAATTACTTTTAGGACGAAGCCATTTACACTGCATGTTATATTGCAAATAGAGTTTTTAAAAGACCCATTCTTAATAAAACATCTTATGAGCTATAAAATGGTAGAAAACCTAAGATATCATACCTAAGAGTATTTAGATATAAGTGTTATATTTTGAACACTAAGGATAATCTTGGGAAATTTGATTCAAAAACCAATAAAGGTATCTTCTTGGGATATTCCATCTCAAGCAAAGTATATAGAGTCTGTAACAAAAGTTCAATGGTAGTTGAACAGTCTATGAATGTTGTCTTTGATGACTGTAGTAAACTTCATATGGGGAAAAGTATTTTTGTTGATGATCTTGTAGGTGACTTTGAGAAGTTAGAATTAGAAAATTCTACAAGAAAAGAAGATAAAAAAGAAGGTGATTCATTAAGAGTAGATGAAGACCAATATCATCAACAAGTAGAACCAAGCTAAGATCTACCCAAGGATTAGAGATTTTCCAAGTATCACCCCAAGGACTTGATCATTGGTGATACATTTAAGGGTGTAAGTACTAGATCTCAACTTAATCTTTTAGATAATAATCTTGCTTTTATTTCTCAACTTGAGCTAAAATCGATTGATGAGGCTCTTAACGATGAGAGTTGGGTACTTGCTATGCAAGAGAAACTCAACCAATTTGAGAGAAACAAGGAATGGAAACTTGTCCCTAGGCCTAAAGAACACCCAATTATAGGTTGTAAGTGGGTGTTTAGAAATAAGTTAGATGAGCAATGTTTCATTACTAGAAACAAAGCTAGATTGGTTACTAAAGGATACAACCAAGAGGAAGGCATAGACTATGATAAAAATTTTGCCCCTGTAGCGAGATTAGAGGCCATTAGGATTTTTTTAGCCTTTGCATGTCATATGAATTTTAAACTTTTCCAAATAGATGTGAAAAGTGCATTTTTGAATGGCATTATTGAGGAGGAAGTTTATGTTGAACAACCTCCTAGTTTTGAGTCACATTATTTTCCAAACCATATTTTTAAGTTGAACAAAACCTTATATGGTTTGAAACAAGCTCCAAGAGCTTGGTATGAAAGGCTTAGTTCATTTCTCTTGAAAAATGATTTTGAAAGAGGAAAGGTGGATGCCACACTTTTTGTTAAAAAGCACAAACATGACACATTAATTGTTCAAATCTATGTTGATGATATCATTTTTTGTGTTAATAATGATTCTTTTTGTAAGGATTTTGCTAAGTGCATGACTAGGAAATTTGAAATGAGTATGATGGGAGAGCTCAAGTTCTTTCTTGGTCTACAAATCAAGTAATCTAAAGAAGGGATCTTTATCAACCAAGCTAAATAAACAAGGGAGATACTCAAGAAATTTAGCATGGATGGTTACAAGGTAGCAAAAACTCCAATGAATGGTACCATCAAGCTAGATAAGGACGAATTGGGCAAAATGATAAATGAAAGGAGATATTGAGTTATGATCAGATCTCTACTTTATCTTACTGCTTCTAGGCCAGATATCATGTTTAATATTTGTATGTGTGCTAGGTTCCAATCCTCTCCTAGAAAGTCTCATTTGAATGTTGTTGAGAGGATTTTTAAATATTTACGTGGCACAATTTACTTAGGGTTATGGTATCCTAGGAATTCTTTATTTAGTCTCGTAGGATATTCAGATGCGGATTATACATGTAACTTAGTAGATAGAAAAAGCACTTTTGAAATTTTTCAATTTATAGGTGAATGCCTAGTTTCTTAGTTCAGTAAAAAGCAAGTGTCGATTGCCTTATCCACTGCATAGACCGAGTATGTGGCAGTGAGTTGTTGTTGCACCCAAGCCCTTTAGATGAAACAATAATTAGAGGATTTTGGCAAAGTGATTGATCACATTCCTATTAAATGTGATAACACAAGTGCTATTAATCTCTCTAAAAATCCTATCCAACACTCTAGGAGCAAAGATATGGATATTAGACATCATTTTCTTAGAGATTATATGAAAAAAAAAGGTGATGTTGTGTTAGAATTTGTTGACATAAATCATCAACTTGCTGATATTTTCACTAAACCTCTAAATGAAGAAAGGATGAACTTCATTAAGAGAGAATTAGGAATGCTTGATGGAAGTTCCCTAAAGTGAAAATTTTTATATGTGATATTGCTATGTGTATTGATATTTGTTGATTTGTGATATTTGTGGTTGATATAGTTAAGTGGATCACAATTTTTTCAAAATTCAATTATTTTTTATTGCTGACTCATAATTCGCGGTCACTATCCTTCCTTCACGGTTGTGAATTACAAGTCAATTTCACCCGACTGTTAAACATCAATTCGCGGTCACGAAATTTCTGCTCCACCTCAAATTTTGGTCAAATTTTTAAATTTTTGACCGTTAAGGCGCGTATTCCTGAGGAAAATTTAACCGTTATTCATATTTTCTAGAATTCGTGGTCACGATTCATGAATTTAGGGTTGCGACTCATGAATTCGCGGACACGAATTAGAGTAATCGCCTAGACATTTAAGTGATTTATCTGCCAACTGTTGCCAACTCTTTATTAATTCATTTCTAGCAGTTTATATTCGTTTGCACACCTCTTCAAAGGCTATAAATACCCCCTTCAATAGAGACATTCTCATTGTTATTCCAAACATCTTCACGCTCTCAAATCTCTCTAAAATTCTCCTAAACACTCTTCCTCTCTTGCTATGGCTCTAAAGAAGTTTTCTAGAGTAGATAAAGGGAAGGCAGTGGCTCAACCCTCTGCACCCCCTGCCTTTCATCTTATAAAAGGTGTTACCAGGGAAGAAAAAGATAGGTTCAAAGCTAACTCTTCCGAGATCATTCTTCCAAACAAGATACCCTCAACTTTTATGCAAGAAACCTTGGGTATTAATGCCGAAATAGGAGCTTTCCTCTCAAATTTAGGCTAGAACAAGTTCATCTTTCGAGATGAACCCGATTATGAAGAGGTTGTGTGAGACTTTATGTGTAACGTACAATTGAGTCGAAAAGCCGATTCAAGAGCAGGGCAATACGAGTTAGTGTTTCGAGCCTTTGGCGACCCTTTTTACATTACCTTCAACTAACTTTCTTCTTTGTTTAATTTATAAGTCGAAGAAAACATCCCCTTTATAATCTCTGCACTTGATGTTATCTATTCATAGTTTTGGTCATAAATCTCCATCAAAACCAAACACAACCCCCGCTCTTCTTTATCTAAACATATCAAATCACTACCCATTTGAATACTCCATCGTATCATCACCTTTTTCATAAACGCAAAAGGTGATGGTAATGAGAAAGTGCCCTAAAAAGACTTGGCATTCCTTTTTTGCCTTGTCAAAAATAAACCTATCCAAACTGGCCAATACCTTATAGATCAATTGATTCACATGAGTACCTAACCCAAAAGCCATTTTTTTGCTACCTTCACATATCACTGCCATGTACCATTTTGTTGGAGCTCTTGATAAGGAAAAAGAAAAATTCCTTACCAAGAAACTTCTACCATCCTAAAATTTCCTATATCTCACCTACCTTATAAATGCCAAGGCTATTCATTCGAATACTTATACGTATACCCTTGGTGCAGTAGGAGCAAAAAAGATGGAAACCTCACAAGCTTCTAAAAGAAAGCGACTCCATATTAAAGAAGGCATAATTCAAGTCCCTCCTCTTCAACTAAAACCACATAGTAAGTTGTTTCTTGCCTCCATTGATAGCAAATTGGATAAATTGATGAGGATGGTGAAGAGGAGATTCCTATTTCTATCACATCTTCACAGTGAGATGGTGGATCTTTAAGAGAAACTAAGGGTTCCTCCTTATCATCTTTCGAACTTCACCGAATTTGAAGATACACAAGATGGAGATGGAAATGAAGACAAAGTTGAGGATAGAGATGAAGTCGAGTGAGCAACACAAGAGCACGAGGACGCAGCTTTCGGCGATGATGATGATTCTCCTACTCTCCAGATTAGGAATCCTTTGTATTTTTTTTGCTTATATATAAAAAGGTTGTTTCTTTGCAAATCATTATCTTATGTTATTGATGAATTTTATCTTTATATTTTGCATTCTTATTTTGTTCTTTATATATACTTATGCTTATTTTCATTTCCCTCTTTCATTATCTTTTTTATCTTGCCAAAGGGGGAGAGATAGTAATAACTTAAGATTAAGGGGAAGAAAATAATAACTTAAAACTTATAGCATAAGTTGAGGGGGAGCATCATAACTTTATACTTAAGTTTTTTTAATGACTGAATGTCATACTTAGGAAATTTCTACCTTAAGTATTATTCACTGAAATTTTACCTTAACTTCACTCCAACTTAATATTTCTGCATTATTTTTCCATTGGATCAATCTAAGTTGTCAAAATAAAAAAGGGGGAGATTGTTAGACTAGGATGGTTAATCCTAAGTCTTAAACCACTTTTGATCTTGACAAAGGAGATTGATCAATTCTTATGATTCAATTAATTGTTGTTTTGCAGTTTTTAGTTAGTCTTTATATTTGAAGTTGGATGAAGTACTTAATCTTTAAAGAAAACAAAGTGCCTCATAATTTGCAATCGTAACTTCATAAATCGCGACCTCGAACTAGACTAAGGCATGTTGACAAATTGGACAAATGGATTTGCGACCCACTTCTCTGCCGCTACCAATTTAAAGAAAGGAGAGCCAAAGTCATAGACGAATTCGCGGTGAGTGTCATGCCTCATTCGCGATCATGAAATTCGAAGTAACTCAAGAGGGAATCAAGTTCACAACCACAACTTGACAAGTGTCCCAGGTGACTGTTGGAAGACAAAAATCACGATGGCAACTTGTGGGTAGCTACTGCAAACCATGAGGAAGAAGATGAGCATTTTTTGCAGACGATTTCGCGTCCTAAGTTGCGGCTTGCATAAGAAAAATCGTGACTGCTACTTTTGTGAGCAGATAAAAGGCAACGACTATATTTTTCTGATGAAGCAATGGAAAGATGACACATGGACTACCCGTTAGACTCAAATGAGGCTTTTTACTGCACGTTTTGGCTCCCATATGGAAATTGGAAAATTGCGACAATGAAAGAGTAGTAGTGACTGCAAATAAAGCCTGATAAGCATTTAATGCAAAAATCTGTCTAGCATACTTTGAAGGTTTGCTCCCAGTTTTATTGCAACATCTCTTTGGTGGGTAGAGGCTATAAATACCTCACCAAATAGATGTAAATGTAAGAGAGAATTCATTAATTTGTAATCCAAACTCTTGCAACTTTGCTACTCAATCTTTTCTCTTCTTTAGTGATTGTTTGGTGTGAGCATAAACACCATTTGTAAAGGTTGTAGTGTGAGCCTGTAAAAACACTAAGAGAGGTTGTTGTGTGAGCCTTAAAAACACAAGTGTAAAGGTTTTATATGAGCCTCAAAAACACAAGTGTAAAGGTTGTTGTGTAAGCCCTCAAAACACAAGTGTAAAAGTTTGGTGTGAGTTTGAAAACACTATTGAAAGATAGTGAAACACCTAATTGCTGATAATTGGGGAGTAGACGCAATGTTAATTATACCCGAACCACTATAAATCTTGTGTCTCTATTGTACTAATTTTCTTTCTTGTCATCTTGTTTTGATTTTTATACACCAATTAAACCCTTCCCCTCCCCTCCCCGCCCCCCCCCCCCCCCCCCCCATTCTTTTCTTGGTGCTTAGAGCCAACATAATTGATTGTGTGATGAGTTGAATCAATTCATTTTGCATTTGAGATTTTCTATATTTCAAATTTATAAATCAATCCTTAAATATCATAAACTATATATTAGAGCCATATATGAAAATTCTTAAAGTCATGGCCCTAATTTGTGTGATCAAACATCTTTAAAATGTTTGAATTTTTTTGCGTTTATGTTTATTTATGAAATTTTCTTATAGTTTATGTTTCATCTATTTAACTTCTTATGTAAAAAATTGTGATCAATTGTGTAAATTGCTTATGTTTGCTATTATTATTTAAAGTTTATGCAATTGACAAGTTTATGGATATTCCTTCTCATATTCCCCATTTTATCTCTTATTCTCTCCTATTTCCTCCCTTTTTGATCTTGACAAGAGGGGAGATATAATTGATTGAATGTACAAAGAGGGAACATAAAAAAAAGGGACCAAAAATTAAACTATATTTGCAATAAGTTAAGACAATGATCTTATTCGAATAACTTAGGGGGAGTATGGATTAGAGGGGAGCAAATTCATACTTATAATTTGAATCACTTCATGTATAATTGATTCTTTATCCTTTATACATTCAATTTAGATTGTTAAAATCAAAAAGAGGAAGATTGTTAGACTAGGTTGGTTAAACCTAAGTCAAAACTTTCTTTTGATCTTGACAATGTAAATTGATATGTTCTAACATCAATTTCAAGTGTTGATTTATAGATTTTTAGATAGGTTAGCATTTGAAAGTTGAATGAAAAACTTGATCTTAAAAATTGACATTTGCACTATAATTCATAGTTATTAAGCAGGAGCTCGCAACTGTTATCCTCTAAAAGAGTTGAATGCATCATATACAGATAATTTTTTGGTGCATGTTGTGTCCATAGTCATGTTCGTAACTTTTTGCATTCACTTGAAGAGAACCAAATCTTCAAAAAGATCATGTCAGGGGTCCTAAAGAAACGTTAGAAGATCAAATTTCATGGTAGCAAAAGAATTCTAGTGACCATAAATTTGGTGAAGCAACTTCTCCAATCAAACAGACAATTTTGCGACGCATATCACATCCAATAAAGAAAATAGGAATTACGACTTTGATTGTTACTCAAGAAACACAATAACTATTTTTCTTGAAGAACTAATGGCTTTACGCCATATGGACTAGCCATTAAACACAAACAAAATTATGTGAATATCGCGATGCCGAATAAGAGTCTTAATCATGAATTTCATTTAACAAGCATTAGTTGCAAGATCTGCCTAACACATTTTGGAGATTTGAAAATCGTTTGATGTGTAACGTCTCTTTAGTGATTGTGGCCTATAAATACACCACCAAATGGAGTTGAATGCAAGAACCATTGACTATGCCAAAACTCTTGCAAGGTTAATTCTCATAACTTTATTTATTTATACATAGTTTGATGTGAGCTTTAAACACCTTAGATTTGGGTTTGAGAGTGAGCCCTTGTATAGCAAACTCTTATTTGGGTTTGAAAGTGAGCCTTAGAAAACTCTTGTATATGTTTAAGTGTTAGCCTTGATAAAATACTTGTAAGGTTTTGCGTGAGCCTAAACACTAGGTTGAGTGTGAGTATTGAAAAAACACTTGTAAGGTTTCGTATAAGCCTAAACACTAAGTTGAGTGTGAGCTTGTAAAACACTAGTGATTTAGTGAAATATCCAATTAGTAAATTGGAGAGTGAATGTAGGGTTGGTTAATATCTGAATCACTATAAAACTCTTGTGTTCATTATGCTTCTACTCTTTCTCTAGTCTTTTATTTATGTGAACTTCCTCCAAAAGTTCAAATTTGTCACCAATTCAACCTCTCTTCTGGGTGCACTAGGCTAACAAACATGACTTTCTCTCTCTTCATGAGTGATTTTTAGTTCAAAAATACTCATTTGTTAACTATTTTCATCTAAAATGCACAAAAGAAGAAGAAAAACAATTAAAACTTAACATCTTCTTTAACCTCTAACAAACACGATTTTTTTTATAACAACATCAAACAAAATATATTTATGTATTGTGAAATGTTTACTTTTATTTTAGGTTTATTGGTTCAAAATTTTTTAAAAATAAATAAAGAAAATAGTTTTTAGGAAAATATTTATTATAGGTTTATTTTGAGTTTATTTTTTATTTATGCAACCATCGATAAATAAAAGAAAGAAGAAGAACAATTGGGACATAGACATCATTTTCAACCTCTAACCAATACGATTTTTTCTCTCTTCATGACTGATTTTTAGTTCAAAAAAGTATTCATTTACTAACTATTTTTCATCTAAAATGCACAAAAAAAGCAAAACAATTATTAGAATTTAACATCATCTTTAAACTCTAACAAAACACGATTTTTTTACAACGACATCAAGTAAAATATATTTATACACCGTAAAATATTTATTTTTATTTTATTTACTTTTGTTTTAAGTTTATTTATTCAAAAATTTTAAAAAATAAATACATAAAATAGTTTTCAGAAAAATATTTATTTTAAGTTTATTTTGGTTTTATTTTTTATTTTTGCAACCATTGACAAACAAAATAAAGAAGAAAAATAATTGGGACATAAATATCATTTCCAACTTCTAACTAACATGATTTTCTCTCTCTTCATGACTGATTTTTAGTTCAAAAATATTCATTTATTAATTATTTTTCATCTAAATTGTATAAAAGCTCATGATTATTTAAATAACAATAACAACAAAAACAATTATTAAATCTTAAAAAACAAAAACAAAACTCACATTTATCTCCATTTTCTTGCTATTTTTTAGAGAGAGAACAAAAAAGAAAGAAAGTTTGAGAAATATAACATTATTATTATCGTTTATCTTATTATTATTCAAATCATTCATCTCATTATAGTTTCATTATCTCTAAATCAACGAAACATATTCAAATATATTCAAATCAACTTCTTTTTCTTTTTTATTTTTTTTAGAAAGAGAATGAGTGGAAGGGATAGAAAGTATGTAGTTGTCATTTTTTTTTCTTTTTGTTCTTCTTCTTCTTCTTTGCTCTTCCTTTTCTTCTTTTTCTTCTTCACGTAAAAAAGTAAAGAACAAAAAAAAAAAATTTATATCATATCAATTGTAACTGTACAAAAACGTACAAAACTAAAGAATAAAAACTAATAGTGTAAAAAAAGTAAATTCTCTTAGGCAAAAATATATTTTTCAAACAAGTGAGATATAAATGTCTTTATATCTCAAATATTTATAGATATAATATATTTTGTTATGGGTCCTCTTGTCTAAGTAGTGGACAAATAAAAAAAATTATTTACTTTTCTGTCTGTCCTCTAGTTGAATTAGTAGACAAATTATTTTTCATTATTTTTTGACATTCCTCTAGTTAAACTAGCAAATGGACTATTTTTGTACTTTTTTGGCTCAATATTTTTTTTTATTATGTTTTCTTGCCCACTAGTTGAGCTAGTGGATGAACTAATGATATTTATGCACACAATATTGTATTACCGTCTCTATATTGTACACAATATACAATTGTTGTGTATGATATTTATGTATAATTTATTTATTTATTTATTTGTATTTTGAATTTTATTTAATATATGTTGGACTAAGAGGATTAATCCTAAGTCCAGGAACTCTTTTGATCTTGACAAAGGAGATTGATCATTATTAATAGTTTATTTAAGTGTTGTTTTCCAGAAAATAGAAGGATCTTCAAGTGAAGGTGGATGGAGCTCTTAAACTCCAAGTTGACTTGTAAATCACGACTGCATGAGAAGACTTGCTAGAAATCAGACAGGCAAAATTGTGGAGCCATTCTCAATCACGACTCACCCAAAAGAAGGAGTCCAAAAATGACAGACTGATCCACGGTTTATGTCGCGTCAGAGTCGCGACCGTGATTTTCAAAAAACCTCAAGAGGAAAACAAGTCCATAACCAAAGCTTGACAAATGTCCCAAGTGACCGTTGGAAGACAAAAATCGTGAAGGCAATTTGTTGGTAGCAATCACGATTCGAGAAGTGGAAGATGCAATTTCTCACAAACGAATTTGCGTCCTAAGTCGCGACCTGTATAAAGAAATTCACAACCACTACTTTTGTCAATAAATGAAACACGACTATATTTTCCTGGTGAATCAATGGCAAGATAACACATGGACTATCCATTAGACACAAATGAAGTTTTCCGCCGTAAGTTTTGGCTCCTATATGAAAATTTGGAATTCATGACCGCGAATGAGTAGTAGCAACCTCGACTTCAGCCTGATAAGCAATTAATGCAGAATTTGTCTAGCATACATTGAAGATTTTATACAAGTTTTATTGCAATGTCTCTTTCGTGGGTAGAGGCTATAAGTACCTCACCAAACAGATGTAAATGAAAGAGAATTAAATAACTTTATAACCAAACTCTTGCAATTTTGCTATTCAATCTTTTCTATTCTTTTAGACATTGTTTGGTGTGAGCATAAACACCATTTGTAAAGCTTGTAGTGTGAGCCTGTAAAAACACTAAGAGAGGTTGTTGTGTGAGCCTGTAAAAATATAAGTATAAAGGTTGTTGTGTGAGCCTCAAAAACACAAGTGTAAAGGTTATTGTGTTAGCCTTCAAAACACAAGTGTAAAAGTTTAGTGTAAGCTTAAAAACACCATTGATAGATAGTGGAACACCCAATTGTTGAGAATTGGGGAGTGGACTTAGGGTCAATACACCCGAACCACTATAAATCTTGTGTCTGCTTTTTATTCATTTCTTCCCTATCTTCTTGTTTTAATTTTTATACACCAATTCAACCCCCCCCTTCTTGGTGCATAGGGCCAACAAGTGATATCAGTGCCAAAACACTTAAACAAACCTTTATTGGTGAGTAAAAGATCATGGCATAAGAGGGAATCCAGTCCCGCCTTAAGCCTTACTTTGATAGTTCCGACTATACTCATTGGAAGTATAGAATAGAAATCTACCTTGACACAAATGTGGTTGATCTTTGGGATGTGGTTGTCAAAAAATGGAAGCCACCCACTGAAATAGTGGATGAAATTAAAGAACTTATCCCAAGAGAAGAATGGGTTGAAGCTCACCGGAGATCAAATGGCAAAACAAGAGAGCAATGGTCATTCTTCTAAGCTCTCTCTTTAGAAAAAAAGATTGGAAGAGCACAATATTGTCAAACTATACATGCCATTTGGAAGACTCTAGAGAACTATCATGAAGACATGACTCTAGTCAAATCAAGCTGTTTAGAGATGTATGTCACCGAATGGGAACTCTTCATGATGAATGACAATGAGAGCATCACTGAAATGACAAATAGGCTTTTGTCCAATGTCACCAACATGAAGAAATTTGGAAGAGCTCTTACCAACTATGAAGTAAACACAAAAATCCTCAAAATTCTTCCTCTAGATAAATTTAGTGCTAGAGTTTGCAGCATACAAAAGTCCAATCCGGAGATTGGGAAGGTTCCAACCGACGTGTTGATAGGGAAACTCTTGACTCATGAGTTGGTCTTGCAAAAGGATGAACAAATGAAGAAGCTAAGAGGCCATGGAGATAAACAAGAAAAGGAAAGAAGAACTCTGGCTCTTAAGTCTTCATCAAAGGAGAAAGAGGTAGCAATCACCTCAAATGATGAAGAAAGTGACAAGGAAGAAGAGGAGCTAGCAATGCTCTCTAGGAGGGCAAAAGAGTTGATCAAGAGAAGAAAAAAAAGAAAAGGCTTCAAGAAGACAACTCCTAGTCCAAGAGAGAAATCCAATGATGTCACTTGCTATGAATGTGGCAAGCAAGGCCACATCAAGTATGAGTGCCCTAAATTAAAAAAGAAGAAGAGATGGGGCAAGGAGAAGAAAAAGAGTTTTTCAGCCACTTGGGACGATAGATCAAGTGAAAAAGAGGAAGAAGGAGAAGTTGCCAATTTTTGCTTCATGGCATAAGAAGACTCTACTAATGAGGTAAGTACTTCTTCTCATTCTCATTCTGATTTCGAATTTGATGAGATAGATGAAGAGCTTTCAGAGGCTCTAACCATGAGATGTGACAAATACAAGTCACAAATGAAATCCTACAAAAGAAAATGTCAAAAACTAGAAGATGATTATAAATCCCTTAATGACATTATAAGAGAATTGAGAGCATCTAATGATAAAAAATCAGTGGATAGTCTTTCTCTTTCATCTTCTTTTATGGTTTCACTTAGAATGGAGAATGATACTCTAAAAAGAGAAGTCATTGAGCTTAGAAGCTCCATCTCTAAGTTCCATAAAGGAAAAAAAATCCTTGGATACATTGAGTATTTCACAAAGACCTCCACTAATTAGACATGGTCTAGGCTTCAATGGAGCCTCCTCATCATCTCAAACCACATTTGTTAGATCTTCAGAACCTCAAACATCAAACATTGAGGTAATTGGGAAGAAAAGTGCTCATAGCTCTAAGCCTCCGAAGCCTAAGGGCAAAAGGAAGGCTCTCCTAAGCTCTAAAGCCAAGACTCAAAGAGCTAACCATGCCTACATGTACAACAAAAAGCATGGTCATTCTCATAAAAAATTTTCTACTCCTACTCATCATACATGTTTATGCATGCATTCACATGACTAAGGTATGAGAAGGCCTCCTACTCATACTAAATTTGTGCATAGGAGAAAGACTCCTAAGTCTAAACTCTAATGCCATTATTGCATGAGATTTAGACACATTAATATTCATTGCTATATTAGGAAAGCTCACCTTAAATTAGAGGACCTTTCATCTTCTAACCCCCAAGGACCCAAGTATGCTTGGGTACCTAAGAAAAGGTAACTTACTATTGTTGTGTAGGGGAATGTGGCAACCACCAAATCAAGCAATTGTCATATGGATAGTGGATGTTCCAAGCACATGATAGGAAATTGAAGACTATTCACAACATTGAAAGAAAAAAAAAGGTGGAGATGTCACAATTGGTAACAATGCCAAGGGGTAATTGGCATTAGAACCATTGGTAAGAATGGGTGCTCTTTAATTGATAATGTTCTTTTAGTTAGTGGCTTATAACATAATTTGTTAAGTGTAAGTGAAGTGTGTGACAAAGCTAACAAAGTCACCTTTGATCTTAGGGAATGTCGAGTCATGACTTTAGTGGATGATGAGGTTATTTTCAAGGGTGAGGAAAGGCAATATCCATTCAATTGACTTGGACAATTTGGCTAACCAATCTTTTAAGTGTCTTATGTCTATGAGTAATGAAGCTTGGTTGTGGCATAGAAGGCTTGGACATGTAAACATGGATCTTCTTCAAAGCCAATTTAAAGGAAAGTTAGTGGAAGGACTTTCAAAGCTTAATTTCTCTAAAGACAAGATATTTGGTCCATGCCAAATGGAGAAGCAACATCATGGCTCTCACGAAGCCAAAAATGTTATAAGTTTAACTAGACCTCTTCAACTTATCCATATGGACTTGATAGGACCCACTACAAGTACTAGCCTAGGTGGAAAATACTATGCACTAGTCCTTGTAGATGACTATTCTAG